>CAVNYN010269026.1:0-77368 GCA_963692815.1 Nyctanthes arbor-tristis
AGCTGGTATAAAGTTAAAAATTTTATAGCATCTATGAACAAGGGAAAATTTTATAATTACTGTCCATGATGATTTCTAAGTTTATAATTTGTACTCTGTTAGAAGATGAAATAGTTCAGATATTAATTGTAATTTACCCTATGCCGATTTATGAAATAATAGATGGCTTTTAAAACTTTTGACTGAAATTATGAATGTGTAGCCAACACGTAATTAACTTTCCTCGATTTAACACGTCCCACCAGTGTGGAGCCGTTTTCTTGTTTCACGTGTGAGTCTTGATTGCAAATATTAACGGTTGAAATGAACACAGTAATACAGAATATTAAGTAGTCATGCTTTTAGACGAGATAATTCAAATGTTGTAGTAACTTTTGAATATTATATCATTTGTTTATGCATGCTTAATCGATATTAGAAATATCGGATAAATACCCGAATGAGCACAGTAAACACGTAATTAACTTTGTTCGATTAATTCGTCCCATCGGTGTAAAGCCATTTTCTTGTTATGGATATAAAGTAATTGCAATTTTGACAGTTTAAAACAAACACATAGATGCTGAATATTCGGGTGCCATTTGTACAACTTGATGAACTTTTCATCTTGAAAGTGTGCTTTATAGGTTCATAAAAAGTTACCTAAAATTAAGATATATATATATATATATATATCTAACTCTTTAAGTTTATCCAGTCGTACTATGCAGGACGACTTGTTTACGATATTGCGCCTAATAATTTGAGCTCTCAACTTCTATTACCAAATGTGAAAGAAACAGTCGGTTAAATGTCAAACCAATGAAAACAACAGTAACCCTTCAAAGAGAAATTATCTCACTTTTTGCAAATTGCAAAGTTTAAAAATTATTATATTTCAATTTTATCAACGAAATAAGCTTAAAATAAAAGAACTTTGGGGACTACAAAAGATTCTATATGTGGATATTTTGAACCTATATATATATATGACATAATAACACAAATTAGGTCTAATTTAATTATCATTTGTGATAAGCAGATGAGCTAAGGAAAAAATCCGCTTCGAATTGAACTCAACTGAAAATACTTCTCTATTCGTAACAGTCTGTGCTTACCTGAAAGGGGCGTGAGCCCCACCCACCTCTTGTGATAGACGGCTCATGCACATGTGACATGACAAGTAGAGAAATATTCATCCTAACTTAACATTAAGAAAACATAAGGCTGCATTTTTTTTTGTGATTCAGTTTTCTATTTTTCAGTTTTCAATTCATTTTCAATTTTTTGTTTTGAGCGCTTGTTTTCAGATTTCTAAAAATGCGTTTACTTTGTTATTTTGAAAAACTGTTTTAAGAAACACAAAATTGAGAAACATGTTCTTTTTGACATTTTGAGAATTTATTTACTTGTTAATAAATTAAATAATTTTGTCTAAGTAAATTAAATAATATTGTTTTTTCCTTAAAAAAATTATTTTGTTCTAATGTATCACTACCAAAATTAAAATATGAAATTTTATTATATAGTTTGTTATGAGGAAAAATGAAATTAGAGGAGAAAGAAAGAAATAATATTTGGGGGAACGGACGAAGGAGAGATGAGAGAATAGTCGTAATTTGGATGCATCATTAGAACAAAGAAATTAGAGGAGAGAGAAAGAAACTAAGCAGATGATGGAGAGAAGCAACATTGCAGTAGTCGTAATTGATTTGGGGGGGGGGCGGAGGGACGAAGGGTTGTGAAATTAGAAGAGAGAGAAATTGGAATTCCCAAAACAAAGTGTTTTTTGTGTTTTTAATTAAGTTCTGTGTTTTGCTTAAAAACTCTCAAAACGACTTTTTTTTTTCATTTTCTGTTTTCTTTGTCAAAAAATTCCTTATTTTCAAAATTTATTTTTGAAAATATGAATGTAAACGCATTTTTAGTATTTTAAAAAACTGAAAACTAAAAACAGTCTCAAATCAATAAATAGAACATGCCCTTAAGATTCCTGAAAATGTTCTAAAACTAACTGTTGGTTCGTTATAGTTGTGGAACCAATTAGATAATCCGGCCCCCCCAAAAAAAAACCCGCATTCTCTTCCCGCTATAGTAGCATGTCTCTAGCCTATTCCGCCATATTTGTATTTTGTGTTTTAACTGGTTGGAACAATGAGTTAGCACCGAATATATCCTACCCATTACATAAATTCTTACATTATGAGTAATTCAACTATGCGGGGGCATTAAATTCATTTAATTAATAAATTTTTCATCTTCAAAATGTGGTTTTTATGTTCATAAAAAGTTACATAAAATTATGATATATATATATATATACCTCGTTAAGTTTATCAAGACGTACTATGCAGGTCAACTTGTTTACGATTTGGCGCCTAATAATTTGAGCTCTCAACTTCTATTACCAAATGTAAAAGAAACAGTACTGGGTTAAATCTCAGACCAATGAAAACAACAGTAATCCTTCAAAGAGACGTTATCTCACTTTTTGGAAATTGCAAAGTTTAAAAATTATTATATTTCAATTTTATCTACGAAATAAGCTTAAAATAAAAGAATTTTGGGGATGACAAAAGATTCTATATGTGCATAATGACATAATCACACAAATTAGGTCTAATTTAATTATCATTTGTGATAAACACAAATTAGGTCTAATTTAATTATCATTTGTGATAAGCAGATAGTTGGGAAAAAAATCCTCTTCGGATTGAACTTAACCGAAAATACTTTCCTATTCGTAACTGTTTGTCCTTGCTTGAGAGGAGAGTAAGCCCCACCCGCCCTTGTGACAGGCAGCTCATACACATGTGACATGACAAGTAGCTAGAGAAATATTCATCTTAACTTAGCATTAAGAAAACATAAGATTTCCGAAAATATTTTAAAATTAGCCGTTGGTTCGTTATACTTATGGAACTAATCAGATAATCCGGCCCAAAAAAAAAAAAAAAAAAAAAAAAAAAAAAAAAAAACCTGCATTCTCTTCCCGCTACAGTAGCATGTCTCTAGCCTATTCTGCCATATTTGTATTTTGTGTTTTAACTAACTGAAACAATGAGTTGGCACCTAATATATCCTACCCAATAGTTAATTTCTTACATTATGAGTAATTCAACTATGTGTGAAGCCTTTTTGTTCATTCTTCTCTCTCTATCATTCCAATTGATGGCAAAGGTGAGATGAGCCAAAAAATAAAGTTGGGCATCTATGTGCCTTCACAAAAAATAAATTACTATAAGCAGAAAATTGCTCAATTAAATGAAATAAATTCTGGGGGCGGTAACAGGACTTCCCTAAGGCACACAAGGTATAGCTAATGGTTATAAGGATGGCAACAAAATTCCGACAGACATGACACTGGCGAGTACCCTTACTAAATGAAGCAGATATAAACCGCTTAATCGGGTATGAGCGACGGGTGCGGATATAAAAAATTTGGATATTGTTACACGTTAGTCCCATCTCGCATCCACCCACTTTCCGCTCCATTGAATTATTTATATATCGCATTAGACTAGAAGTAAATTATTGTTATATATATAAATAATAATTAAATTGGGTGGGTAACATGTGGACATGAGATGGGGCGGATGTTTAGTATTATCTAAAATTGTTATCTGAATAGGTAGAGGTATCTTGGTACTCGCCTAAAACCCATATGTATATCTTAAAAACATAGACGAAAAATAAAAACTAAATTTTTGGTATTAATTTATCAAGTAACAACAAGGCCTCTTATTTATTCAAGTAAATTAATGCAGTGAAGATGCAAATAAGAATAATAATAGTAATTTTGAACAAACTAGATACTTCAATACAATAATAAAAATAAGATTTAGTAATGGTTCAATGCTTATATATACATATATATATATATCAAAACAATATGAGCATATAGGATTCGTGAGGATAACATTGAAAGAGTAGAGACATTAAATTTGAAGCTAAATTATGGTGTATATACCAATGGCAAAATATATATAGCACTATTCTTTCGATATAGTTAACTTTTGTATTTGATGGTTTCACATTTTTTTTTTAAATAGGGATATAGGCAAATCCAATATTTAATATAAAACTGAGCTGAATATAGTGAGAAAAGTTAGTACTTGGGGGTTGAAGGGGGCAGAGCCCCCCTTCTCGGGAGGTTGGGAGATGGTTGTAACGACCCGCTCCACTTTAATGTGATATTGTCCGCTTTGGGCCTAGTCTGTACGGTTTTGTTCTTGGGTTTCTACCCCAAAAGGCCTCATGTCAGATGAAATTGATCTCTTAACTTATAAAGATGTCTCTTTTTTATCTACCCAAGCGATGTGGGATTAAGGCTGTCACAATCACCCCACTTAAGGAGGCCCAACGTCCTCGTTGGCCACACTTCCAGTTGGGCTCTACTCTGATACCATCTGTAACGACCCGCTCCATTTTGACATGATATTGTCCGCTTTGGGCCTAGCCCGCACAATTTTGCTCTTGAACTTCTACCCCAAAAGGCCTCATGTCAAATGGAGTGGATCTCTTAACTTATAAACTGGTCTCTTTTTTCTCTACCCAAGCGATGTGGGATTGAGGCTGTCACAGTGGCACTCCGAAGTTTTTTCTTCTCTCGTAAATTGTCATAAATGAGATTTATCGATTTTATGGTACAAAATTATAAATTCAATAAAGTATGGGTGCAAAAAGTTTGTAATACTAGTCAATACAAGATAATTCAGAAAAGAATGTAATAAATCACCAAACAAAATAGCCACGAACACTGCAATGAGTTAGGTAAAAGTTATTACCGTAAATAACGTTATGCGTACAAAAAGTAAATAATAACAGGTTTACATACAAGTATAGAAGTAAATTAACATTAACATCGATAGCCGTGTCACGTGTGTTTTAAAATACACGTGGCCCCTTGTAATTGGTGGTCAATCTCCAAATTCAGAGCCCAGTCTGTTTCTATAGAAAATATAATAACGAGTTAGCTAAAATGCAACATTTTCAAATTTCAGTGGTAAAATAAATATACTGGACTTGGGCTTCCCTGTGCTAAAGCACAGGTTAGTTAACCTATAGATCCGCCCTTAGAGATAGGAGAGGAGAGAGATGAGTTTAGTTTGAACTCAGATCTCCTGCTTGAAAACTTAAGCATCTAACTATTATAGTAAAATTTGAACCACTGTGGATTTCAATTTAATTAATAAACCTTTTTATTTATTATCATTTATCGATAATAAGGTGAATTATAATTGGCGTAACCTTACTTCTTAATGGAAAACCGTAGCTTGTGTCCCTAATGTTTGCAAAAAGTGCAAATGAGTTATGAACCTTATGTTATTTACCAGCCATAGGTTCTTTAGAAATTTCCTGTTATTTCCAGCCAAATCCCCAATTTTTGGTGATAATTTGAAGGCCATAATATCATTTTGGCAAAACTTTTATCCATAGCCTTCTATTAATCTAAATTATTAACTATTTTGTAATTGGCCAGAACTCGTCAATAGAGGAGACAAAGCTATGTTGTTTGATCACTGCAGCAAAAAGATAGACCAAGTTATTTTTCTTTTTTTAACAGTAAAAATGTCGACTCAATTACAGAACTCGTATGGTTTAAGAAAACAGAAACTAACATTGGTTTCATGAAACTATTGGTAGTTTCTTATATATTTTACACTATGCGGGTTTGTCGGTTCCCTAGAATTTTCGCAAGATAGACAGCTAGAGTAACTAGTCAATCTCCTATTTTCATTTTGTTTGATTTGAGAAATGTATCTCAGACTGGAACTGGGAATCTCCTGTCCTGGTAGACTATTGGTTATTAGTGAAACCCGATAATCAATTGATTCTAAAAAGCTAACTACTATTGTGACTATTGACTATGGTTATTCAAAAAAGAAAACAAAGTTATTTACTTAACCTTTTAGCTAGGAAAATTTGGTGAAGTCGAGAACCAATTATTGCTCTTTTTTTCTGATGATAATATATATAAAACAATAATAAATAGGACAAGACGACATGCATTCTTGATGCTCTAATTAAAATAAAAATAAAAGGATATAGGCTAGATAGCCCTACGCACGAAAATTTGTTTGGTAGTCGGACATGGACATTGACTTGTGCATTCAGGTGGATTGTCATTTCTAAGCAATTTAGGACAGCCTTTTCTGCAAGGTGAATAGATGTATACGTAAGAAAGGGAGATTTTCATTTGTGAGCCGTGCTTTGCTTGTCTACCAACTTTAAGCTTTCTCTTGTATGGTCATCACAAATTTTCATTTTTCTGGGGTTTTCTTAATGTGTCCTCATTTCTCTCCATTCCTTGAAAGGTTAGCCTATTTTCGCAAATTCCAATATTTGATGTCAGAAGCTTGTCCTTGTGAGTTATGAAGATGTTAAGACCTTTCTCCAGTTGATGTTCAATTAAATACGATCACGATGCACTAAATTCTGCTCGGAGAAGACCACATCAATGAATCTACATATGGGTTCTTTTTTTTTTTTTTTTCTAATATGTAAATGTAAATAAATAGATCAAAGAACATCAAACAATACAGCTACACTAGGCATACCGGCCATATAAACATAACATCATACAATGAGATGGCATTCTTAGTTTTTAATACCTAATGCGGTCTCCAGATCAGAAATACTTCTATACAATACAATGGACTTGTTCTTATGCTCTGCCTGTGGTTTTTCCTTCTTTTATGTTTTCTTATATTTTGTTATCCTATTGCCTATCTTCACTTGTTTTGTACCAGTTCATCTAATATTTATCTTTATTTGTTTGTAACAATCCATCTAAAAATTTTTAACAGTCATTCATCGTACTAGCTCAATAAAAAGGCCCGCAACCGCAAAAAAATAAATGGTTCATTGTCGGCGTGGCACGTGGAGCGACCAGGACCATATTAATCTTTTGTTATGAAGATGGCTCCAAGACACCTTGTCAAACCAAGATTTTTGCCTTTTAGAAAGAGGTTCATAATTTAGATGCCCCCAACACAATCCGCAAATTCTGTGTTTGATGCACTCAATATTTTTAAGTGGGGAATCCTCTCTCCTAATATACCTCTCAATAAAAATAGTCGAAACTCGGTTTAGTATTCTTCTGTATGAGTTTTGTATATATCTAAGTTAGGTTGTCGTCTCAAAGAGTCTGATATAAGAATATATTCATTATAATCTACTCATCATCGATCAGAAAACACCCGTTGACAAGTACTAGTGAATGTCTGAAAACAATAGGACTCAGGGAATATCCATCTTGTTATTTGACGTGCTGGTTAAAGGTAAATGCTGGATAAATGGATGCCAAAAAGTTAATTGAATTCTTAACATATTGGGCACGTGGACAGTGTGTAGGAGACAAAAAATCGTTACAAGAATCCGTTCAATTTAGACCTGCTTATGGCTTTTGCACACGGACGAAATGATAACAATCCTCAAGTTTATCCCATGTCCGTGTGCACAAGTCTTCTCTTTTGTTTTTTTTTTTATTTTTATTTTTATATTTTTTTCTTTTTTCTGCTTAAGAAAACGCCGCAGAAGGCGACAACACGAAGGTGGATGAAAAATATAAAAGTGAGATCACTGTTTCATCTAAAAACTTAAAATATTAAAAGATACACATAATTAATTACTTAAATTGTATCTTTTTCACCTATATTCATTGCCTAGGACGAGTGAGAAAAGTCTCGATTGTTATACCTAATTCAGCTTAATTATTTATTGGGCTTTCCTACAAATGCACAAGACAAAGGATTATCATAAATTTTGACAAAGTTTTGATTGTGTGACATTAAGAACGAAATCTTAGTCTTTTTAGTCATTAGATTCTTGTGGGGTCCTGATATCGACTATACAACCAAACAAGATATCACTTGTTCCTTTAAAAAAAAAAAAAAAGAAAGAAAAAGGAAAAAGAAACAACAAAATGAAAAAAAAAATGAGAAATGTAAAAAGAAAGAAATTAGAAAATTTTAAGATTGTTTTAGACTTGAAATTTAAATAGCTTGTAAAACTTTATACTTTTTTTTTTATAAATAAAAATTGGGATTAATTATAGGAGGGGTGGTGACTCGATAGTTGAATAATCTGATAAGGGGATTTTCAGTGCCTAGGTACCAAATTAAGTCTTTGTGAAATTAAGTTCCAGCTTATGAAGTTCCATAAAATTCATAAAATCGACGAGTCCCTTAAATTCCATAAACATCCAAATTGAACAAGATTAAGTAATTAAACTGCATCACGATCAATGTGTCACTCAAATGTCTAAAATCAATCATTGAGGTGACACTGAAGTTGCATTAGGTAATTTAAGTACTATTGGACTGCAAGTTAATCATTGGGTGGCTGATTAGTGGTAAATAGTGTAATGAATCGTGATTAATTAACTGTTGAAAGAGAGTGATTAGACAGTGATTAAAACCGGCTAACTACTAAAATGATTGAGTGGTTAATTTCTACCCCTCATTTTGAGAATATGCTGTGTAACATAAGGTGGAAAAAAAAAAATCGACCCATGAATGGACAATGACTCATATCAAGTTGTTAAAAAAATAAAAAAAGAGTTGAACCCCACATAAAACCAGAAACCATAAACTCGACAGAGCTGTAAGCAAATATTTTTTTGGTAAGAAAGAAGATACATTGTTGCCCATGCACGCAAATCTCAAACATGCGACCTTCGCGTTATGAGCACGACGCTCTAACTAATTGAGTTAGTAGGCCATCATATTAATTATTTAGTAGTTAATTCTACCACATATTTGTGAATATACAGTTTGTAGACACGGGACAACATAAAGTGAATGATCGATTGTTGAATGGAGAATGACTCATAGTTGAGCTATATATAATGAAATTAATTGAATTCCCAAAATGAAAAACCAAACTCAGCAGAGCAAGAAAATGTTTGTCTGGCAAGAGAAAGGGAAAAAAAAAGTTACTTTGTGGCCCATGCAAGTCTCCAACATGTGACCTTCACGATGCTCTAACCAACTAAGCTAATAGGCCATCGTATTAATTATTTAGTAGTTAATTTCTACCACGAATTTTTGAATATGCAGTTTGCAAACATGAGACAAGATAAAGTGAACTATCGGTATTTGAATGGAGAATAAAAACCTAACTCAATAGAGCAAGCAAATGTTTTCCTGGCAAGAGAACTCAACAAAGTAAGCAAATGTTTTTCTGGCAGGAGAAAGGAAAAAGTTACTTAGTGGCCCAAGCAGGTCTCGAACATAGGACCTTCATGTTATTAGCACAACGCTCTAACCAACTAAGTTAATATAGACCCATCACATTAATTAACCAGTAGTTAATCATATTATACTACATATCTGTGAATATATAATTTGCAGACATGAGCCAACATATGGTGAACTAGTAGTTAATCATACTACACATTTGTGAATATATAATTTGCAAACAAGAGCCAACATAAAGTGAATGAAAACCAAACTCAGCAGAGCAGGCAAATGTTGTGATGTGAATATACAGTTTGCAAACATGAGACAACATATAGTGAATGATCAATAATTGAATGGAGAATGACTCACAATTGAGCTATAATGAAATCAGTTGAATCTCTAAAATGAAAAACCAAACTCAACAGAGTGAGCAAATGTTTTTCTGGCAAGAAAAATTAAGAAAAAATATTACTCTGTGGCCCATGCAGGTCTCGAACCTACGACCTTCACGTTATTAGCACAACGCTCTAACTAACTGAGCTAATGGAGCAGCACATTAATTAACTAGTAGTTAATCATACTACACATTTTTGAATATATAGTTCGCAGACATGTGCCAACATAAAGTGAATTAAAACTAAACTCAGCAGAGCAAGCAAAATGTTTTTCTGTCAAGAAGAAAAAAAATATTGTTATGGCCTATGCAGGTCTTGAACCTGCGACCTTCCCGTTATTAGCACGACGCTCTAACCAACTGAGCTAATTGGCCAACACATTAATTGATGTTTAACATTAATTAATTGTTTGTTGTTTTTCTTTCTTATTTCAATTTTTGACTTTTTAAGTTTTATTGATTTATTTATTTGCGAGCACTTTGAAGTTTTGAATTCATTTTAAAGTTTTATATATTATGACTGTATATAAAAGACAAATGGATTTATTTTCCTTATTTTGAGTGTTTTTAGTTTCTTTATCTCTTCTTGAAACTAAACAAAAGTTTAGCGCTTCAAAAAATTAAAAACTAGAATAGCCTGAAAAAAGTAAAGAAAACATACTATAATTACTCCCCAATCCCACCAATATAGATCTATTATTAATTTCGTAATGATTAAGAAAATGTTAGTTAATATTGTTGGAAAAGTAAAATAAGTTAGATTTATTAATTATTTCACTTTAATAGTTGTGAAACAGACGAAAATGAAATACAAGTCTACATATTTACGGGACAAAGGAAGTAGTATTTTTTAGATATTGGTACACGCATGTTGCAGCATCCTCATTAGTCATCCCCATCCCAAGCCAATACCAGCTTGGTTGGGTTCGAGGCAGGATGCCTTAATCACCACTTAATTTTAATTTATTTTATTTTTTAAAATTAATTTATTTTCTTTTATTTTTTAATTTTACTTCCGATTGATAAAATGTATGTATTAACATTATACCTCATGGGGATTACACAATGAAGAGTGGTCATCATATGTTGAAAAGTGAGGAGCTAGTCAGGCGTGCAAGGGGCTCGGTGAGCCAGCAGCAGCCATTGAAAGTTATTTGGTTTTTAGGGGTTCATCCTATCTTAAAGGTTTTTCTATGGAAGCTAGCCCGAGGGCATTGCCTATGGGGGAAAACCTGCAAAAACGTCATGTTGCTAATGTTTTGAGGTGTTGTCATTGTTGGGAATTAATGTAAATTCTCCGATTACGCTCGCAAGATTGTTGTTCAAGGAATTTAATTGAGACAAGAAAAATAAAAGACGAAGACGAATTTAACGGACTGTCAAACATTTCTACTATATGATTAAAGTCGCTACAACCATACATAATTTTCACTCGCCAAAACTTATCCCCCAAGTATTACAAGAAAAATATAACAAGCTTTATTGCATCTACTAATTTCTACCCTTTGCCCAACCAACAAACAACACAAGAAATCTCAAGACGCTAGGCTACTATTTTTCTTCACAAGACTCTCTGACCTGACCCAAGTGACACAGAGAAAATCACCCCGAGTTTGACCACACCTAATTTTCTACCCTCCAAACAAATCACAAAGAGTTACAAAAAAACTCTCAAGGTGCTAGACTCACCAATTTTTCCCTCAACTCGCTTGTACCACTTGTGTATTAAAGAAGAAGAAAACATTTCTATTTATAGGCTTCGTTTTCTTGAAAGACAAGACAATCCTTCTACGATTTGGATTCTCTTTCCTCCTAGAATTCTACTTCTTTCCCTTTCTTTTCAACTTTGGATTAGTTTTTGGCAACAAACCCAACAATCTCCACTTTGTCAAAATAAGCCAAAATCTTCATCTTATTCAATCATGTACACAATACTTGAGAAATTACCAGGCAAGCCTTTGACATACTTTGACAGTCCTATACTCCACCACATGAGTATAACTACTTAAAATTAACAACAAATTTCAAGCATTTCATCAGCTCAATGTCGAAATAAATATGCTGAAATTTATGGTGCAACTCTCTTGTTGGCTTTTCAGAGAGCTCATCAGCCATCGACATTACTACAACACACACCTTGCATCACCGCCAACCAATGCTGTGTGTAAATACAATCGTTAGAAGTAACACCCATCTTTTACCATGGCACCTAACGACACACCATGATGATGTACCCACATACTTCATAGCACATCTCCACCGCCCCCACATCAAGAGAGTCGGATTGTCCAAATCCAAGCAGTAGCTGAACCTGCTCCACTTGAACAATATTTTCTTACGTGGTCAGCCATTCTACAACACTAACAAGTTGCAGCACCCACTAGTTTTCAGACGAGCCCATTGAGAATTTTCATACCTACACTAATTCGCAAAAAACTAAACAATTTTTCCAAGTGTAACAAATTTGAAAAACCTCTTGCTGGATACACCTCTCAAAATTGACGCCACAGTTCTTTCACAGCAAATATTCTATGAATATTTACAAAAACATTCTTGGCTAGATGAAGACACATCCTGTTTTCAGTTTTCAAATCTAAATCTTCCCAATAACCATCGTTCATACTGGCTCCAGCAACTTTGTTAGAACAAAGAGAATGTTTTCCTTTGAAAGCTTTAAATTGCCCAATCAAAATCAAGAAATTTCAAACTTGTTCTTACAACAAGTCAAACTTGATTCTCACAACTTCGTATGTCATATTTTTCCTCTGCTCCACCTCGAACAAAACCTGACGCTCTGATACCACTATTGGGAATTAATGTAAATTCCCCGATTACGCCCGCAAGACGGTTGTTCAAGGAATTAATTGAGACAAGAAAAATAAAAGACGAAGACAAATTTAACGGATTGTCAAAACTTTCTACTATATGATTAAAGTCGCTACAACCATACAGAATTTTCACTCGCCAAAACCCATCCCTCAAGTATTACAACAAAATATAACAAATTTTATCGCATCTACCAATTTCTACCCTTTGCCAAACCAGCAAACAACACAAGAAATCTCAAGACGCTAGACTACTATTTTTCTTCACAAGACTCTCTGACCCGACCCAAGTGACACCGAGAAAATCACCCGAGTTTGACCACACTTAATTTTCTACCCTTCAAAAAAACCACAAAGAGTTACAAGAAAACTCTCAATGTGCTAGACTCACCAATTTTTCCCTCAACTCGCTTGTACCACTTGTGTATTAAAGAAGAAGAAAACATTTCTATTTATAAGATTCGTTTCCTTGGAAGACAAGACAATAGATCGGAAGAGCGGATTCCTTTTCCTCCTAGAATTCTACTTCTTTCCCTTTCCTTTTTCTTTTCAACTTAGATTATTTTTGACAACAAATCCAACAGTCATTGCCGGTTGAAGGAAACGAATGCGCATGTTTTTGTCGTTTGCGCTTGCGGGCAAAAGAGATGTGGAAAGAGGAGGGTTTGTGGAAAGATTTTAACCCTCTTATTCATTCAGATTTCATCATTACCGTTTTGGCAGTGTTCACGAATTTCAGCAAGATAGGGTGGAGAGGATGGGTATGTTATGGTGGATGATATGGAAGGCTAGAAATGAGGTGGTGCATGGGATACAAGGGGTGAAGGAGGGGATACGGTGGGAACAGCCCATTGAGTATTTACAAGCATATCAATAGGCATGCGGTGGAGGAGTAAGGCGGACGGTGGTGGGGTGGTGAACAAAATAGTAGATGGATGGGAGAGGGAGGTTGTCGGAACGGGCAGTGGATGGCTACAGATACGGAGGTCGGGGATGGTGGCGTCAGTTTTGGGGGAGTGGTGTGCCGCGAGGATGTTGTGGTGGCTGCGTTTGCGGTAAGTGGGAGAGAACGGGCCTGGGCGGAGGAAGCAGAAGCATTATCTCTTTGCTCTGGGCTTCGATGGTTAGTGGAAGCCGGGGTGAATATCTAGGAGGTGAGAGTGGATGAAATGCTGGTGATCTTTGTGTTACAAAAGCTGGAAGCCAAAGATGCTTTGAGATACCTCTATGAGCACATTTGGTCGTTGTCCAATAAATTAGGATGCTGCGTTTGTTAATATATTCCTCCAGTTGAGAATAGGATAGCTCATTTTCTGGCGCGATATGGGCTCTTATTACCAGTTTCTCATTACTAGTTGGATTGTATTCCTTTATTCATTACTCCAGTTTTAGGGGCTCATTAAACTAATAAAGTAAATGTTTTTTCAAAAAAAAAAAAAATCATTATTATATATATTTATAATAATTTTATTGAAAGCATTTCGAGGACCTACATTATTATTTAAAATAATTAAGAACACTGAAAAAAACCTAATCTAATCCGTTTTATTTCCATCCTTTCAATTCAAACACACTTTGATTTTAAAAGTCTTAATAAAATAAATCTAAATCAAAAGAATGAGTTAATTCAAAGGTTATGATTGTTTTTTCAAACACGTTTATACGTACACTATATTAACCATAAAGCAATTTTTATCCAATCACACATTATACATGGTAAAATCATATGTAGAATCACCCCTTTGTAAACGATTTAGTGAAAGCTTCCTTACAAATAACATTTTACCATTTGCGCCATTCGTTCTCTTAATTATTGTCTATATATATAGCACGGCTCATCGAGCATCTTGTCACACAATTATACATGCACGACCATTCACACTAATTTAAATTAAGATTTTCCTTTCAATGTCACATTGACTTTTAGTTTAAGAATTCTCTCCAACACTTCATCACAATCTTCATATTTTTCATAACACACCAAGCACACAAACGATAAAAAAAAAAAAGAAGTCTTCACGTTTCAGGAGCACTGTTTCTCAGAAAAACTTCATTGTTCAAATTCAAAGCATGATCTCAACTTTAATTTGGCTGAGAACTAAAATTGGCCCGGCTTGCAGTACCCAATGTGCTCGACCGCCCCAACGGTCTTGAACATGCGACGTTTGCTCACTTCCTCCAAGAGGGTTTTGTGCAACAATTGGCTACGTATGTCCAGCAATGACCGAGTTCTTATCATATTTTGTTTATTTCTTGTGGCACAAGAAATATCAGCACTGTCATGTCTGTTCCACATTGAACTGTCTTCAGGACAAAACCTTGTGCAACACTTTTTTGACGTCTTAGGAGTCTGTTGCAGTTCTTCCCTTTGATAGGTTAGACTGAGATCCTCCTTGGGACTTATTGAGTAGTACTTTAGGTTGGAGCACTTGTAGGAATTTAGAGAGCTTTGGGAACTGGCATCTTCGAAATCTTCTGCATTAATTAAAAAAAAAAAAAATGGAACACGGGTCCAAAGTTGAATACAAAAAGTTTAACTAAATGTAGAATATAAATTATTCAATTCACCATACCTTGATCCCAAACATGATGTGAATTATTCCGGTGGTGGAATTCATCTCCTCGTGGCGAAAAAAAACTCGCGAGGGAAGCCTGGGAGGAAGAAAGGGAGGAGAGGGAATGGAAAGGGTGCTGGGGGCTATCGTCATCATCTTCGTCGTAGTTGAAACTATGCTGCTGATCAGGGTTTTGATTCCAATCCTTCCAAGTTGGGATCAAAGCAGAAATTTCCTCATCAATCATGTCAGCAATTTCAAATGGTTCCCAATCAGTTATATCTAATTCTTTAACCATTTCCGACGCAACTTCTAATGCGGTATCGCTTGAAATATCGAACGGGAAGTATATGTTTCTAGCATTACCTGAAATTGCAAATATAATATATATTCACATTCATTAGGGAAAGCTACCAGAAAGGCTAACTTAAAAAGTCAACTTTATTGAAGAGGAGTATTTCAAACTCTGATATATATATATATATATATATAGACACACCCACATATGTGATACTTGTCAATTAATAATAGTAATATTAAGAGCGTTACCATCCTTGTCTGAGATTTGGACTTTGAGAAAGATGGCGTCGTCTTCTGAATTGATACTCCCAGTAATCGCCATGTTAGTGCTTCTCTTGGAATCACGACTGCCCAACTTGTCATGCCGTGATTCCAGCATCTTTCTATTAGGAACAAGTTTGCAACTTGGAACAGTTGCGATAGGCAATGGCTCGACTTTTTCATGAGCAAGAAATGGATCTCCTAACAGTTCGTGAGCAGATGGCCGCTTACTAGCATTCTCTAAGCATCTTCCTATGAATCTTTGAGCTTCAGCATCAGCAATTCGGTAAAATGACTCAGGTAACTTTCCCTAAGATAGAGAGGGGATGAAAATGGAACTTCTGTCCATGTAATTACAAGAACAAGAAAATTAGTTTGTAGCTAATTTTAAGGTAATTACCGAAGTGACTTTCTTGTATATTTGAGCAGGATTGGAGCACTCGCAGTATGGATATTCAGATGTAAGCATTTCTAACATACACATGCCAAATGAGTATATGTCTACCAGTTCATCGTATTCCTCCTCGTATAGTTCTGGTGCCATGAATTCCGGTGTACCTGATGTTTTAATTACATAAAAATATAGTACTAATTGTTAGTAAAACATTAATTCCGTCTAAGGGCTCTGTCTTGAATAACTTCAACCTCTTAAAAAACTCTTTTTATGACAGCTTTGAAAAGTCAAAAGCAGCTTTTGAGATCTTAAAAACTGCTTTTGAAATTGTTAATTATATCTCAGTGACTTTTATTGAAAGTGGTTTCTTGATCTAGAAGTGTTGTCGAATAAAAAAGAGAAGTTATAAAAGAGGATTACCTATGACACTATGGGCATGTTGAGTACCATGAAGTATGGCAGCTAACCCTAGATCACCAATCTTGACTTGTCCAAGGTGTCCATTCACAAATATATTGTCACACTTAAGATCTCGATGAATTACCGGAGGATCGTGACTATGCAGATACTCGAGCCCTTCAAGAATTTGGCGAACCCAGTTCTTGATCGCTCTATTACTGACCCTCTGATACCTTTTCCTGTACCTGTAAATCAAACATCACGAACATCATATTCCAGGTGCATAAGATAAATCAAGGAAGAAAAGAAGCTGAAATCTTGTTTGTTATACTCTCTTAAAGTGCCAGAGGTAAACAATTCAGTGATGAAGTTGAAAGTTCTCCGGTCAACGTCGATCCAGGACGCATGTAATTGCATTATAGAGGGGTGGTCAAGATTCGTGAGAAGGTGAACTTCAGAATATAGCCTCTGAAGTTGTTCAGGTGATCGAAAAACATCGCTTAGCTTAACCTGATTCCATGCTACTTCCATTCCAAGATACTCATCAAATGCTTTATACACCGTCTTTGTAGCTCCTTTGCCCAGAACATCTCTATACTGTAAATGGAAACGCCGTAACGGTCTATCAACTAGTTAAGCTTCTCAAGATGGTCAAAAGACTTATAATAGTACTCAAAAAAAATAGAGAGATTAAAAATCATGTTCATTATCTCAACAGTTCCCTTTAATTACAGAAAGTAAAACGATAGCAGTATCATAAGTGATAAAACTATGAGAAGAGGTCACTTCATGGTGGTGATCCATGCCACCCTGTGCCCAAAATTCTATATTCCTCATTGGTCGATCACACTACTTGGATAAGGATTTCAAATTTATAGTAATGTTTCGTATATATTTAATTATTCATGAGCCAAACAAGAGCAGGTGAGGAAACTAAGAAAATGAGGATCAAATTTTGTATGCTGAATAGGCCTAAAAAAGGACTAATTTCTTGCATCTATTTGGTAATATTTTCAGCCAAATAAAAAATCCAAAGAACTGTATACTGATTCAATGAATCCCAATTCACAATATATTTTTAATTCTTGACAAGTTGTGGCCTTGAAATTTAGACTTTTCCGAAAGAAACAAAATCTATAGTCTTATACAGATTAAGAAGTAAAAAATGTCAGCTGTGACTAGGGGAACCCGTGTTTTCAAGATTGGCGAAGAGTTTGTTAACGATCGAGTGGATTCATTTATTGTCCCATATCGCGACTGTGTCAAGACGAACATGTTAACCTTATTTTGACATTTGTTAGAAGAAAATGCTTTGAAACACAACCAATTAGTTCCCCAATTTATAATTTTAATTTTGAAATTATAGCTCAAATTATTTAAATGTCTTAATTGACAGTTTTATCCCTCTTATTAATACACAACTAGTAAACTAATTGATGAACTAATATGAAAGTTTATCATTACTCATCCATAGAATTCATGCAAACAAATAACAAAATCAAGATCGAAAACTTACACGGCCATATCGTCCAGACGGATCCGTTTCAACATAACCTAACAGCAGCTTTTCTCCTCCAGCAGTGGCATCCCCTACCCGAGTTTTGTACATGGTTGAAAAATACTTCAAACTACAACTACTAGATTATAGATTTGTTACTTAAATATTTTGGAATATATTTTGGCAGCAAATTAGGACCGGATGATCGATGAAACAGATCTGGAAATCCGGGGTTTTCCTTCATGATTTTCGTATGAAAATACACCAAATAGGAGCCAGAAGAGTCTTGAGTAATCAATCCTTAGCATGATCCAACCCATTTCTACAACTTCGAGAGAAAATTCGTAATCTTGAGAATTCATTTGCTTTGAAGAGTTAATGGAGACAGATAAAAAAAACTAAAGAGATTGTTCTTGTGAGGCGGAAAATAAGTCAACTTATGCACTGCTGCAAGTGGAGATGATGAAATGAGAGAGAACAAAAAAGTTGCCTTTTTTCAGAAAAAGTAGAAACTTAAATGATCAGATGAAGGAACTTGGCAAGAAACAGAACTCCTGAATTTGAAAAATCTGTGGCCACGTTTTGGAAGCGCCATTTGTGGTTAACAGAAGGATCCAACAATAGATTTTCAGATAAGAATCTAAGGGGAAAATATGGTTTTTCAGATGAAGATTTAATTCAATGTATGAGAAAGTTGGAGGAGACAATTCTTGGTGCAGGTTGGAGATGGTGGGTGGGGAGAAGAGGTGATGGGATTATAAGTACTTATTTTGAGTAATTAATTATTGGCTATATTCAAGTCCGAAACTGACTAAATTAGACTACGTCTAGTTTGACATTGATTATTTGTTCCATTTATTGTTAATTTCTAATTTTGTCATATTACAGTTGATGTGGCACGATAATGGCTTCAAAATATTTGATTATTCGTGTTTTAGAACGAAATAGAGTTAAAAAATTTAATAAGAATCTTTCATTGCCCTCTTGGGATCTTGTTCAACTGACAATAGCGTAGTGCAAAGTCAAAATTTTTCTATGTCGCTTTGCAAGTTAAAAGGGCTGGTTGGAGTACTGGCAGAAAGATTCTAATCATACCACGTTAATAGCATCTCCAATGCCTAGTCAAGGTTAAATGTCATAGCTCAAAATTCAACATGAGAGGGATAGAGAGAAAAATGAGAGAGAAATTGAGTGGGAAGAGAGATAAAAGTGAAGAAAAAAAGAGGGAAATTCAAAAAAGAGGAGAGAGATAGAGACAAATTCAAAAATAATAATAAAATAATGATTGACATGGTGAGATCGAATGTAGATATATGACATTGCACATCACACGATGAATAAAAAGTGAAGAAAAAGTGGGGTAAAAGAGATTAAATTGATTAAAAGAAAAAGAAAGTAAGAAACATATGAGACCCATCAATTTTTTGTGTGTATCTCTCTCATGTTGAACTTTGAGCCATGGCATTTGACCTTGACTTTGCATTGGAGATGCTCTAAGAGCGTGACTGCGTCTAACGACAATAAGTCATTAATTTGCTTAGTACACACCAATTAATGCGATGAAACGGATATTAACATGTGTGGGGCTAGAATACTACCTTCATCCTACAAAGATAGAGCAGTAGGTAATTTTATGTAGACTAAAATACGGTAATTAACTTTGTTAGAGTACTAAATTTATAGGCGTTTTCCAATTCTAATATTCATGCCTAACTAATAATACGAGTGTCCATTAAAATTCCTTTTAAATTAAAGTTCCAAGGTAGCAATTAAAATGGGTAAATATGGAAACGAAAAATTAAATAAACGCTTGATATAGCAACTGGCTATCTTTTTGGGATGGCCTAATATGGAATACTAGACTATCATTCTTAGAGTTTAATATGCGAAGGATCTCATAAGTTGTATCGATGAGAGAGAATGAACATGAAATGTTGTCTTCTCATTCCAATGAGCATTCCAGTTAAGACGGCCGAGCGACTGTCCTACCGAAAACCCTCCTGTTAACTTCTATAGAACTGGCTGGTACAGGGTTACCATACAGTCGACAAGAAACAATAAATGTAGGGTCTACAAGTCATATATAAGCTAATACTTATGTAAATGAAATGGAATTTTCAAATTAATAACTGACATAATTTGATTAGTTTGCATAACTATGCCTAAAGCAAATAAAAATTTAACAAAGCCCGAGTGTGGCAGCCACCTGAAGAGCCACCTCTTAGATCTTAATAATTTGATAATGACAGGAAATTTGACTTCCAAAAAAAAAAAAAAAAGGATTGTGACACACGATGATGTTTATTAAATTTTATTTTGTTATCAAATCAAATAATAGTATAATAATTATAGCACTCAATAATGCAATAAAATTGTATTCTTCTTTCATCATGGGCCAGTTGTATCAACTATTAATCACAAAGTATTATATTTATTCAAAATGTTTCCGGTCTTCTTCTCTTCCACTTGGTCTATATTATTATTTGGTAACTTACGAAATGTCAAAACCGACCCCCTTTTTAACTTCTCCCAAGCATCAAATTTTTTAGGACTAGTGAAAAGACCATTCCTTTAACACCATGTAGACATCAAAATTTTTATTAAATTATTTAAATCAATTTAATTTTATTAATCCAATTAAGTTTTAAATGAAATAGTCAAGTCTTACAAGAACCCACTTAATGATTGAGGGCCCATTCTATTTAAAAACCAACTCTAAAGCTCATTAGACTTTTCTAAAGGTTTGTAAATACCATCATTCATTCATTTAAGGGGGGAGAAGATAAAAATAAGGAAAATTCTCTAAAAAACTTCTAAGTTCCAAAACTACAACACAAAGTCCGGAAAGAAATAAAGCCGGAAGCAGAAGTCAAGAAGAGGAATCAGAAGTCAAAGTCTTTGAAGTTCTTCATCTTCTTCAAGTCGAAATCAAGTCTTTAAGTTCAAAACAAGAGATCAAGTCAAGAGATCAAGTCTTCTCCACATCAAGTCCAAGCTTCAAGTCTTCAAAGTTGGAATCGCTAATCAGAGGATTTGCAACCTAGCAGTGACATGAGCATCAATCCACTTCATTTTATTAAAGTTTTGATTTGTAACAATTTCTGTATTATTTATTTTAATACACGAAATTTGTTGTTACAAATTTCTTGGCAAGATCGGAAGAGACCCTCTTGCCTCTCATCTCTTGATTCTATCAAATCTATCGATTTCAACGACCAAGATTGCAATGGAAAGTGACAAGGGTAAGGAAATTATGACTCCCTTAGAGGAGACACTTGCTGAAATCTTTCACTCAACACGCGGCCAAAGAAGAATCGGAGAAACTCGATTGGTTTCACAATTGCGAAAATTCTCTAAAAAAAGGTTCTAAGTCCATCGAAATCAAAAAGAGGTTAGGATCAACCTTGGCTAAGTCTCAAGACCCGGGAAAAGGCCCCGGTTCAGATTCTAAGTCAAGCAACGGAAATGGCGTGACTACAGTACTTCTGATGAATCTCTAGAGCCGCTGATGGTCACAGAAGTGAATCCAACTCCCAATGCCCAACTACAACAATTGGCTTTGGCCATTGAAAAGTTGACTAAGTCCTTAGAAGAGAAGGACGCCCAAATTGCTGCACTTATGCAAAAGCTGGAGCTTCAGAACCTCGGGAAAGAAGTTAACCCGAAAAATCCAAGTTCATCTAAACCTACTAATCCAAAAATTCAAGAGCAGCAGCAAAAAAAAGATCAACGTGATAGGCCATGGTGTAAAATGTTTTGCGCGATGCCACTTAAATATCCGTCGGCACTCTATCTGTCCAACAGCTTCAACACATGGTTGCTGACACCCTTCGAGCCCAATACGGAGGTTCACCATACATGATTGCTGACACCATTCAAGCCCAATACGGAGATTCACCACAATCTTCCATGGTATATGCAAAACCATATACACGTCGGATTGATGAAATGAGGATGCTACTCAGTTATCAACCACCGAAGTTCTAATACTTTGATGGGAAAGGCGATCTAAAGCAACATGTTGCACACTTCATTGAAACATGCAACAATGCCGGCACATACAACGATACCATGGTCAAGCAATTTGTCCGCTCACTCAAAGGTGCGGCATTCGAATGGTATACTGATCTCTCAGTAGGTTCTATTGACAGTTGGGATCAACTTGAGCGTAAATTCCTCACGCATTTTTATAGCACTACGCGGACAGTCAGTTTACCAAAACTCACAAAAACCAAGCAGAACAAGGAGACAGTTGTGGAATACATAGAGCGCTGGAGAAGATCGGAAGATCTAAATTGTAAAGAACGTATAAGTGAGTCATCTTCTATTGACATGTGCGTTCAAGGCATGCATTGGAGGTTGCTTTACAATCTTTAAGCAAATATGCCCCACTCATTTGAAGAGTTGGCGACTCGGGCTCATGACCTTGAACTCCAGATTGCAAGGCATGGAAGCTATTTACCAAATGATCCATGTGAAAAGAAAGAGCCCAAAAAAGATGTAAGAAAAGATGGAAAGCTAGGTAAGCCTAAGGAATCCATGGCAATTTCGACCGTCCCTACACGGATTACTTTCAAGAAATTAAATTCCGATTCAAGCTCAAAGCTGAAGTCGGAGTATAAACCAGACTACAAATCAAGCAGGTTTCACGGCTAATAGAAAAACCTTCTCACTCTAAAAGAGTTAGCGGAAAAGGAGTATCCATTTTCTGACTCTGAGGTGTCCGAAATTCTGGACCAACTCCATGAATAAAAAATAATAGATCTCCCTATACCTAAGAGATCAGAAGAGGTTGGACAAGTTGATAATCCTAAGTACTGCAGGTTCCATCGTATTGTCAGTCAACTGGTGGAAAGGTCTTTTATATTAAAAATCTTATTGTTTGTCTGGACAAGGAAAACAAGGTCAAACTCGAGACAGGTGAGAAATCAACTGCCAACTGCTCGATGGTATCATTTGGCTCATTTGATCTGATCCTAGTTTCTAAGGATCAATCACCTTTTCCTTTGACTTATGGTGCTTAAAAATCTACTGCTTCACCAGTAGAGTTTAGATCTCATCTTCCACAAGGTGCTTGCTATGTAGAACTCAAAGTCAACGGGAAAGTCACAATGTCCATATCTACCTGGAAATGGCAATGCCAAGTCCATATCTTCCAAATTTTTTTTGAAACTATGACTAATGAACTGGGCCTTTGGGACTCGGATTCCGAGTCAAAAGATGAAGTTGGTGATGGCTGGTCCACCTTCATAAGCAAAAAGGAGAAGCATCAAAAATCAAATAAGACAGGTGAAACATCATATATTTCTCATTTTGCAGGACCATTCCTAGGGACAGGAAGTTTTGATGTCCAGTTAGCCAACTAGACATCATCAGATGATGGTCAGAGGGCATGGACAGTCATAAAAAGACGGCATTGAAAGGCTCCAAATAGTGCAGACCTCAATATCAACAATGAAAAGCTAAAGCCAAGAAGGAGGCTAAGGAACAATAGAAGAAAGAAATTCAAAGCCAAGCCGAAGGCAACCAAAACATTACAAAAGATTCCAAACCCCATAACTTTAGGAGAATATTTTCCTAAATGTTACTTCAATGGAGAATACTTTTCTTCCAACGTGATAAATATTGAGGTAGGAAGTAAATCTCATAACAATAAGGAGGGAGCTTCAAAGACATCAAAGACTCTAACACTGCTTAACAACGTTCCTTCCAACACAAGTTTGACAAAAATTCTACATCTTCTGTTTGATGATCGTATGACCTTAGTTGAGGCATTAATCGATCCAGAAGAGTACCAAGAGAAGGTCTTCATGATCACAACTTATCAGGATTGCATGGATACTTTCACTTTCAGTGATGATGACTTGCAAATGGGTTCTCGTCTACATAATAGGCCACTGTATGTTAGTGGCTATGTCTGAGATTGCAAACTTTGTCGTATAATGATTGACTGTGGTTCTGCCATAAACGTTATGCCAATCCATACTATGAAAAAGATTGGATTAAATAAATGTAATTTGGCTGCAAGCAAAATCATGATACAAGGGTTTAACCAGAAAGGCCAAGGAGCTATTGGGGTGATCCATTTAAGAATGCGGATAGGAGAGCTGGTTTCATCAGTACTCTTTCATGTTATTGATGCCAACACATCATATGAATTACTACTTAGCCGTGTTTGGTTACATGAGACCAGGGTAGTGGCTTCCATATGGCACTAATGCTTCAAGTACTATCGAGATGGAGAAGTCAAATGATTCTACTAGAGCAGAGGAAGCTGAACCAGATCCACCAACACTTGAGGATGGAGGACAAGCTATATTAGATGACTTAAAACAGTTAAACTTGGGAACGGAGGAAGCGCCAAGGCCAGTCTATATTAGTGCTCTTCTTAGTTTTGAAGAAGAGGATGAATATTTCAAGCTACTGTAAGAGTTTAAAGATGTCTTTGCATGGTCCTACAAGGAAATGCCAGGATTGGATCCCAGGGTTGCGGTACATCATCTTTCGATAAAACGCGGCATCCGTCTAATCAAACAGCCTCAAAAAAGATTCCAGCCAGAATTAATTTCACAAATAGAAGTTGAGGTTAACAAGCTGATTGAAGTTGGATTCATCCGTGAAGTAAAATATCTGACATGGATTGCCAATATTGTTCTGGTCAGAAAGAAGAATGGCCAATTGCGAATATTTGTCGACTTCTGAGACATGAACCAAGCCTGTCCAAAAGATGACTTCCCACTTTCGATTACAGAATTGATGGTGGATGCAACGACCGATCTTGAAACTTTATCCTTTATGGATGGATTTTTTGGATACAATCAAATCCCCATAAATCCAAAGAATGAAGAGCTCACGGCATTCCGAACTCCTAAAGGTATATACTGTTACAAAGTCATGCCCTTTCGACTAAAAAATGCAAGTGCAACTTATCAGAGAGTGATGCAAAAGATTTTTGATGATATGATGCACAAACAAGTATGATGTTATGTCGATGACTTGGTTGTCAAATCAAAACAGAAAGGTGATCACCTTAAAGACTTGAGGGTGGTATTTGAAAGACTTCGGCGATACAAATTGAAGATGAATCCACTCAAGCGCACTTTTGGTGTTTCTTCCGGTAAATTCATTGGTTTCATTGTTCACTATCGAGGAATTGAGATCGATCAATCAAAGATTAATGCCATAGTCAATATGCCGGAACCAAGAAATTTACATGAGCTGAAAAGTCTTTAGGGAAAATTGGCATATATTAGAAGATTCATCTCCAACTTGGCTAGAAGATGACATCCCTTCAACAAGCTTTTGAAGAAGAATGTGCCTTTTCAACGGGACGAAACATGTAAAAATGCTTTCCAAAGTCTAAAGCAATATTTGTCACGTCCTTCAGTGCTTATAGCTCAAATCCCAGGGAAATCGCTGACTTTCTATGTGGCGGCACAAGATCATTCTTTAGGTGCACTTCACGTCTAGGTAAATGATGAAGGAAAGGAAAATGCACTCTATTACTTGAGCTGGACCTTGGTAGTTGCTGAATTGAACTATTCACCAATTGAGAAAATGTGCCTAGCTCTAATCTTTGCTGTCAAGAAATTGAGGCATTATATATTGGCGCATACCGTCAATTTGGTTTCAAGAGTAGGTCCGTTGTAATATATAATGTCGAGACCTATTCTTTCCGAAAGGATAGGAAAATGGGCACTTTTGCTGTCTGAGTTCGACATCAAATTCATCCCTCAGAAGTCAGTTAAAGGATAAGCCTTGGCAGATTTTCTAGCTGATCATCCAACTCCAATTGAATGGAAATTCGAAGAGGATCTTCCAGAAGAAGAAGTCTTCTATGCTGAAGTCATCCCCTCATAGAAGCTATTATTCGACAGAGCAGCCCAAAGGTATGGTGCTGGAGTAAGAGTCGTGTTTGTAATTCCTTATGATCAAGTCATGCCATACTCATTTACTTTGATAGAACTTGTTCAAACAATGTTGCGGAGTATCTGACACCCACCATTGGCTTGGAAACAACACTAACTATGGAGATAAGACAACTTGATGTTTTCGGAGACTCTATGTTGATAATTAATCAACTTTCATCTGAGTATGAAGTCCGAAAGCCAGAGTTGAAACCCTACCACAAATATGCATCAATGCTTGTGGAACGATTTGATTCAATTAAAATTAAATTTGTTCAAAGAAGTGAAAATAAGGAGGCAGATCCTTTGGCTAACTTAGTGGCTGTCTTGGAAAAATCTAGTAAAGAAGCTACCCATTCAATATTAATTGCTCAAAGATGAGTGATTCCTCCGTTACAGCCTAAAGAATTTGAAGAAAATAATAGTGTTGAAGTCGCCAATGAGGAAAAAGAAGATTGGAAACATCCCATTATTGACTATCTTCAACATCAAAGATTACCTGATGATCCACGTTGGAAGACTGAAATTCGAAGACGAGCTGCTCGATTTGTCTTTTACAAAGACATATTCTACTGGAGATCATTCAATGGAGTTTTCCTTCATTGTCTAAATGGTGAGGAAGCACTCCACGCCTTGCGGGAAGCTCACTCGGGAATATGTGGGCTCATCAGTCCAGGCCAAAGCTTCATTTTCAGGTAAAAAGAATGGGTTACTACTGGCCTACTATGGTACAAGACTCCATAGACTACGCAAGAAAGTGTAAAGCTTGCCAGGTCTATGCAAATTACATGCATCAGCCTTCTGAACTATTGCATCTGACAATAGCTTCTTGGCCATTCGATGCCTAGGTTCTTGATGTGATAGGACTAATAACTCTAAAATCTTTGGCTGGACACTCGTACATCCTGGCCACGGTGGACTATTTCTCTAAATAGGCTGAAGCTGTTCCATTGAGGGAAGTAAAGAAGGAAAATGTGGCGGACTTCTTTCGCATTCAACTCATCTATCGATATGGGGTTCCTAGACATATCATCGCTGACAATGGGAAACCTTTCTGCAATAGCCATATAAATAATTTATGTGCCAAGTACAGGTTCTGACAATACAACTCTTCCATGTATAATGCTGTAGCCAACGGTCTCGAGATGCATTTAACAAAACATTGTGCAACCTGTTGAAGAAAGTCATATCCAAGTCTAAAAGAGATTGGCATGAGAAAATTGGAGAAGCTTTATGGGCATACCGTACTACTTATCAGACTCCGACACATGCCACTTCTCATGCCTTAGTGTATGGGGTAGAAGCTGTCATGCTTTTAGAGTGTCAAATCCCATCACTTCAGATTGCCATTCAAGAAGAATTAACTGCAGAGGAAAATGTCCGTCTTCGACTTGAAGAACTAGAAGCCTTAGATGAAAAGAGGTTGGAGGCACAGATGCATCTTGAATGCTACCAAGCTCATATGGTAAACTCTTTCAATAAAAAAGTGAAGCCTAGGTCATTCCAAGCTAGAGATCTGGTGCTTTCGGTCCGTAGACCAATAATCATCTCCAGAAAAGCATGGGATAAGTTTCAGCCTAAGTGAGATGGTCCATACATTGTCACACTGGTCTTTACAAATGGAGCCTACAAGAATGTTGACAAAAACAGATTGCAAATATGACCAATCAATGGAAAATTCTTAAAGCGTTTCTATACTTAAGTTTTTCTTTATTTTCCCATTGTATTTAAAAAAAAAAATTTGTACCTGCTCTTTGCCCGCAAAAGGATAAACTGTGAACGGCTAAACTAAACTAAATAAAATTTTCCTTTTGAAGTGAACTATGTTTTGACTTGATCTCTTTCAATGGTACGTAGGCTGCTTGGATAAAAAGTTGTTAGTCCAAGTTCAGTCTTATATATATTAAAAAAATGAAACTTTAAAAAAAATAGAGGGAAAAAGATGACCAATAAAATTCATTTGTATTAAAACTTTCGAGTTTGTACAAGACTAGAAAAAAAAAAGTAAACACAATGTTTTAAAGTTTTTCTGACAGTTGCAAGAGTTCTTCCTTGAGAGTGCCGCTTTCTTGGTCAATGTCTACTACTGAAGTACTGTCTCTGATTGATATTTGTTCTAATGAGGCCAAAGCATTTTGATTCCTGCCCACCTCTTCAGTGTTGGTTTGAAATTCTTCATTGATCCGGTCAAGCTCGGAAAGCAGTTTAGTCCTTGTATCATTCAAGGAAATGGAAATCATCTTCGCTGCCTTCAAATTATGCTCTAATTCCTCCATCTGCCTTATTTTTCTACCAGTGAAAGACTGTCTGTTATCTGCTATCTTTTGGAGACGTAATTGTCTACCTTCAGTAGAAAATCTTCTATATAGTGAAGGAAAGGTTAAGGATCATTTCGAAAGTGATCGGCAATCACACGGCTGATGTTTTGAATATTTCTTTCCCCCCATATGCGGAATTTTTTCAACCCATACCTTAAAGCTTCTGTAAGTTCAAGCTTAAGGTATTTAATCATAGCATCTCGAAGTGCTTGGTTCATATAAATAGAATTCTCAGTGACATCTGCTGGAAATCTAGAAATAGAAGAACAGGTCAGTCTAACTTCCTTGTTAGCTGAAAAAATTACTGCTAAATTTTGTGACGGGCGGTCATTAGAGACAACTAGCTCAGCTCTAGTAGGGTTGGCTGTTTGGACACTGGAAATCACTTCAACTTCACCATCAGAGATTTCTTCAATGTTGATATTTTCAGGTGCAGGCTCTAAAATACCACCACCAATGCTACTTGGATATCGGCAAGGGAGATTCTTTGTAAAGTTAACTTCATCAATCCCTTCAAGTGCAGCGATCCTGTCTTCACCAACTTGTTCCAAATGAAGGCTTGAAATAGGCAAATGTAGATCTTGGGGAATTTCCGGAAAACCTAAACAAAAAGAATGGTGAATGAAGAAGAAGAACAAGTTTTCGCTGTAACTAAAAAAGGGGATTTACCTTTATTCCAAGGTGGCATTCCTGCATCTTGATGTTTGTCATAGTTTTCATCTACGATACTTAAGACAAATGGATGAGTCAAGGTACCGGTAATTTCAGTTGTATGCCCGACGTTCTGAGCCTTTCTTTGTCTTTCAGTTCGCTTCCGACGGCATACTTGAGGATGGTGGCCTACAATAAAGTTTCATATATTAAGTATATTGCATATGGAAAGAAGAGGAAGAAAGGAAGGAAAACATACCTGATCATCATAAGAGCTGGTTTTTGAAATTGCATCAGCCATGGGATCCGAAGTGGGAAAAACCACTTTGAATTGAAGGGTTAACTTGAGCTTCTTTTTACCGCCATCATCGGGAACATTGGACTTCCTTTTCTCAGGAATACCTTCAGGAACCGGTTAAGAGGGATCAACTTCTGCATCTTCATCATCATCCAAAGACTCTTGTATAGGTGGAAGTTGAACAAGCTCAAAGTTATTCCTCTCACTAGAAGCTAAAACTTTAGTAGGAATACTCTTCAGTTTGGGAAGTACATTCTGGTCCCACCAGTATCTCCATCCCTATTCAACTTCAGACTGAATGTCAGTTAGAGATGGTGGAATATGTAACGCACTTCTACTTTTAACCTGAGTTAATGAAAGCCAAGCATGGTAGAGAACTAGCGTACTCACTGGAAAAATCATATCATTCAGTTTCCTGGGTGCACCTAAAAAGATTTGTCTGAAGCCCTGATGTCAGGCAAATCTATGGGGGTTTAAAACCCAAGGATATAAAATGAAGAGGCATAGCGGTAGGAAAGAAAACCAGGTCTAATGCTGATCATAAAATCTATAGATTCAAGGGATCTAGTACCGTCATCTATCTTGATACCAGTATTCTAAGGAATAGGATGTAGAATCCAGTAGAAATCCTTACTGCCCATGTCTCCTCTGATAAGTTCTCTAAAATTCGGTACAGCTGGTTCCCAAGGCTGTAGATCATTCAGTGCTCCAGCATATCGACAAACGATGGGACGATTATAAGACTTGTCCATGATACTATAAACTCCTCGGGTAAAAAAAAGATGCAGCCCAAGCATACAAAAAGTGTCCTGCAAAAAAGTGCTTGGTTACTTTACGTTTGCGGCCGAGAGGACAATTTGACATCTTTGTAAGTCCCCTATAAATGTTGGCCAAAATAGGAGGAGCTAAGCTGAAGATAATTCTAGAAGCCATTCTAGAAGCTGCTTTAAAGGTTGCTGGACGGAGATATTCATCTTTGGAAGGGAAGATGAATCGGCAAATCCAAAGTGAAAGGTAAGCCGCTACCTCCAGTTCTTCCTTTTCATCCGGAGACAAATGAAATTTCAGCTCAGACCAGTGATTCTCATTCCTGCTTCAAGTCTTCTGGCTTGTCAATAGCTAAGGGTCTCTTAATCCCTGTTGTTGCTGCTTTCCGCTGTCCTTTAGATGGCTTCAAAGCCATTGCTTTCTTAAAACTTTCGCTCTTCCAAGGATTGGAAACATATTCTGACTCTTGGAACCAAAATTCAATCCAGTCAGGATGACGAATACGGTCAACATTCTTCTTGTAGGCTAACCATGCATAAGCCTTGAAAAGATATAGGCACGACTTTGGGAGCAATGTGGTGAGTTCTGTAAATGTTGGAACCACTTCTTCATAATATTCTCCTTGAATTTCAAGTCCCGCTATCTCTTGAATGTCCCAAAGTGAGATGCCAATTTCACCTTGTGCAATAATGAAGGTGTTGGTGATATGACACCACGATTCACAAAGTGCTCTAAAAGCAGCGTTATGGCGAGAATATTCTTTTGCAGCTTGACGGACAACATGAGCTAGTCCAGTAAATTTCTTCTTGTAAAGATAGACCATTCCCAAAACTTCAGAAGATAAGAAATTTCGCCGCACGATTCAATTGTACTTCCCCATTTCACAAGCTTTTGAGAGATTCTCTCAGCTAGGACTGCATGTGGAACGCATGTTGGAATGTGAGTATGATGAAAAGGAAAATTCAAATAAGGATGATGTCTGGGACCGGTCGTACGCTTTTGAGCTGCAGTAAGAACTTTCGTGTACATGTTCGCCGGAGGGATTGTCTCAACAGTAGGGCATGTCATTGACGCTTGAACAGCAATCTTCAATGGGCCAGTGACATTGGTTTGAATGTGATATATCACCAAAGTATTGGGAAAATTGATGGCATTGCCTGCGTCAGCAATCTCAGTGATATCAAGTGAGTCTGAAACATCTTTTCCTTTGGAATTTGTTTTGGCCATCTTTGAAAAAAACGAACAAAAAAATTAAATTAATTAATTAATTAATTAAATACTATATTGAAGCCATCAAATTAACTATCCAAAAAGGGGGGAAAAAAGAAAGATTCCATTCTGCCTTTCCATCTGCCGTGGAAAAAAAAATAATTCGTCAATTTCATTAATTTATGTTTTGAAAACAAAGTGAATTTCCATGAATACAAGATTAAATGTATTCCGGATTCCAAATTTTTTAAAGGCCCTCAAGTTCTTCATTGTGGGTTTTCATGAATACAAAGTAAAAGTGTATTCCAGATCCCAACTTTTTAGAAGCCTTCAATTTCTTTACCCTCGAAAATGAAGTGAACTCCCGTGAATACTAAAAATATTTGCATTCGGGATTCCATATTTTCCAAATCTTCAAAAATTGTCATCTTCAAGAAACTAATGGACATCCATGAATTCCAAATTAAACGTATTCCAAATTCCAAGTGTGATGTCTTCAAAAAATCTTTTATTCCTGAAACTATGGGCGTTCCATAAATACCAAGATAAAAGTATTTTGAACCCCAATTTTTCAAGTCTTGAAAAAGGGTATCTTCCTAGAAGCATGAATCTTCCAAATATATTTAAAAACATATCTTGAACTTCAAATTTCTAATTCTTATCAATGTGCCAATCAAAAATAAAAATAAAAATAAATAAAAAAATTCAATTACACGTGAAATTGATTGGAACACGGGAAGGCATCGTTCACCCGAGAAGTCAATTCCGTGCAGAAGTTGGACGCTTGTTTAATGTTTAAAAAAAAAAAAGAAAAAAAAAGAAGAAAAGGAGAAACAATAATAATGGCCCGCATGTCTTAATCTAAGGATATTTAGATTGGTAAATAAACAAACGTGAAACAAATAAATAACAAAAAAAGAGAGAGAAGATTTACTACTCCAAAAATCAATCGAATGACTCAAACCCGGTTCTAAGAAGAAGCACAAGAATCAACTAAATTTCTCTGTTCTTCTTCTAAACAAAAAAAAATAAAAGTAGTTTAAAATCTGAAATTGACTTGAAAATTTGCTCAAAGTGATTATCATAAAGTTCTCTTATATTTATAAGAAGTGTGGGTTGTTTAACTATAATAGAACTCTTGTAAGGTGTATCTAATTTCAAGTTAAATTCTTGATAGTTAGATAATCCACAGGCATATAGAACTTCAAAATAAAATAAAAAAAAACAACAGCAAATAACTAAAAAAATCTTTACAGTAAAAAGAAAAAAAAAAGGAAAAAGACAAATTCAAACTAACAAAGTCAAAGTTCAACCGAAATCAGATTATGTAAGACGAAGTTTCGACCGAGAACGACTGTTGAAAAATAATAATAAATAATAATAAAACAAAATAAAAAAATAAATAAAAGAAAAGATAAAGAAAATCCAAATTAAATGTTGAAAATCAAGATTTATCCATTTATTTTATGATAAATTGATAAATCTTAGGGGCATCTGTAGACATCAAAATTTTTATTAAATTATCTAAATCAATTGAGCCGGATTAATTTTATTAATCCAATTAAGTCTTAAATGAAATAGTCAAGTTTTACAAAAACCCACTTAATGATTAAAGGCCTATTATATTTAAAAGTCCACTCTAAAGCCCATTAGACTTTTCTAAAGGTCTATAAATACCCTCATTCATTCATTTAAAAGGGGGAAGAAGATAAAAACAAGGAAAATTCTCTAAAAAACTTCTAAGTTCCAAAACTACAACACAAAGTCTGGAAAGAAGAAAAGCCAGAAGCAGAAGTCAAGAAGAGGAATCAGAAGCCAAAGTCTTCGAAGTTCTTCATCTTCTTCAAATCGAAATCAAGAGATCAAGTCTTCTCCACATCAAGTCCAAGTTTCAAGTCTTCAAAGCTGGAATCACCAATCAGAGGATTTGCAACCTAGCAGTGACAAGAGCGTCAGTCCACTTCATTTTATTAAAGTCTTGATTTGTAACTAGTATATTGTCCGTGCGATGCACGGGAAGAACAACGTTAAAAAATATAACAATATGAATTTGAAAAATAAATGGGAAACATTTGTACATTAGTTAAAAATATAAAAGATGAATTTATATCAACAGAAACAATTAGACCAGTAAACTCATTAATGGAGATCTTTTCTTATATTCAATGTGACCAATCAACTTGCATGGTATGAGTATATGTTCTTATTTATTAAAAATAGCATCTGATCTTAATATTGTATTAGTCAAATGCATGCTTGAACTATGAATTAACTCTTTGCACTTTACATTCTAAATATCTTTGAAATTTCAATAATTTCCATCTTATATTATTTTGAAACTCAAACTTATGAAAACGGGAACTGGAGTGAAAGAATAATAAATACTTGTGAGAAATTTATTAGAGGTAAACAAATCTAAATGCAAAAAAGTTCTTTAGCTTCCTATTTCTGACTCATTATGCTAAAATATTAAAAGTTAAAAAAAAAAACTATGTATGCTTTACGTGTTTCCAATGAGAATGAGACTAAAATCTCCCTAAAAAAGTTATCGACATTCAAGTAAAAATCATTGAGGCGAACTAAGTTCATGATAGTCTTCTAAAGTTGTAGTGCAAGTACAAACTTGCCAAGTGTTTAACTCTACCAACCACCATTGACGACATTTTGGTGAGCCCTTCTCTTTACAATGAAATAAGCCATCTAACATTTCTCATTACATGTATTTTCCGCAAACTTACAGCGTGTTTCATGAAAAATATCAAAGTCATGGGAAAAAAATTCAATCTTTATGGGTTTCTTTGGGAAATGGAAAATGGAATTTTATATTCTATGGTAGAGGAAAACATGAGAAGATAGACAAAATATGTCATCATCAATTAGCTTACAACACCAGCCACAGGCGGGAAATAAGATAAAAACTACACTTGATTTAGATTAATATAATATAGTATAGATATAGATTTGAAGTTAATGCGAATTGGGGGTATTATTGTCTCTTGAAGTAAAAAATGCTAGATTATGTAAAACAAAAAGATGTGAGGTTGAAAACGTCAAGTTTAAAAAATTAGGATTAGATTGCACAGTAAGATGAAAGGTCGGATTAAATTGAGCAAATTAGTCATTTCAAAATAAAAAAAGAATACATTAATGAAAAATAAAATATGACATCAGTCATGACGTAAGCGGTTTTGAAGGGAAAACTTGTTTAGACTACTTTTGATTTAGATATATATAGATATATAGATTTCTGTATTATTTATTTTAATACACGAAATTTGTTGTTACACATGGTACCTAGATTCTAGAAAATTCAAGTGGTTATATTTTCTTGAAAGATGTGTAACATATCGCGAAAATCTTATAAACAAATTATGTAATATAATCATTATTTTAATAATGATAAGAGAGTCACTTGAATTTGCATCAGCTGAAATGTTATAAGATTATGACAAACTGATCAAATTGAATGGCATCCATTATAAAATTACAAGACTATTACTCAAACGAATGCCTAAAATTGGAATAGAGCTATTGACAACGTGGTTGTTATTTTGACAATGATTGAACAAATGCTTGAATTGCATTAATTGAAAAATTACAAGATTGTCAAGAATTAAAGATGAGAGAATTAATTGAACTGCATCAATGGTAACATTACAAGATTATTAAGAAATAAAAATATAGCAACGTGATCGTATTGAATTGCAAAACTTACAAGGTTTGCCACTCTAATGAATGCCAAGAATTAGAACATAGTTATTAACAATGCGAATGTTATTTTGACGATGATTAAATAACGACTCGAAATACCACAAAAATGTAAAGATCGTTATTAGCATGAGCTTAGAAGCAAGAATGTGGTCATTGGTTAGGATGACTCGAAGTATAGCCACTCAATTATAAAACCTTATTAAGTGGAAGGATTCAAGTAACATGGATCAAAATGTTATGACTTAATTATAAGACAACACAAAGTATGAGAACTATTCGAACAATAAATGGGTGAACCCTGTTTTGCTACATTATCTTCTAAAGTTTACGGTGCCATATCGTGCCACTTGGCTTTATAAGATTGACGGAACTCAACGATTTATTAAAAACAGCTAAATCCGACAACTATAAATATAACGAAGGGAATTAAAGGTTTCATAATCAACTCCCAATCACCCTATGTCCCTTCCTCTTCCTTTCCCCTCCACATCCATATCTCTATAGCAAGTAACACGTCTCTTGGCCCTTTCTTTTCATAGTTTGCTTTTTATTGGTGAGACCTTCATCGTAAAGAGAATATTCGTCTATGAAAATTGAGGTTAGGGAAACAACCTTTAAAATTGATGAAAGACTTAGTTTTACACTTGAAAAAGACTTCTCTTCATATATATATATATATGTATAAATATATATATAAGGAAACCAACTTGAAACACCACTTTGATTGAGGAAAATCAAGGTTTTGAGGGCAATTGTCAACAACTCAAAGAATCTTTGAGAAAAGTAAATTAAAGAGGTGAGTAACTAATACTTTAATTCCCCTTTTGCATTCACGAAATTTTGATAAGCCAAATATGGATTTTGATTAAAGTCTTCCATGAAATGAACATTTATTTTGATGCATTGAAAAGAAAGATTGATTTATTCCATTTGAATCACTAGTTGACGTTCTATCCGTTTTGTCTTTGTTTTGTTTTGCTTCGCTTTGTTGTCATATTAGGAGTCATCTAATGATACCGAGATGGGCGGTGATTAGTATAGTATTTACTTTGTATTTGTCTTTGTATTGCTCTATGTGAAAATTTCTGTAGGGGTCATCTGGATTTGATTGTGGATCTACTTAAATGTACATAGCCATGATTGAATTGATATGAATCTTGCCCGCACTGCATGTAATAGTTTTAATAGTGATAGACCCTCTTGTGCATTCAAAAGTTTTGTGCATTCTATAGTCTTCTTGAAAATGAATCTTCTAAAGGAAAGGTGAATCAAAAGGTTTTGTTACTTACTGAGTATTTTGTACTCAGTCCTCTTTTTTAAAATTTTGTAGATGCTTGAAGGTGTGATGATTAAGAAGCAAGCCATGAATTGGAGCTTGTCTGCGAAGGGGAATAGAGTTTTGCATGTAGTCAAAATCTGTCTTTAAAACTACTACAGATGCACTTATGAACTTAATACCTTTTATATTAATAGGTATGCCCGCCTCTCTATAATATATTTTTTACGCCTTTCAACATATAAGACAGTATGAATATGTAATCTTTGTATTGAATTAGACAGTATGAATATGTAATCTTTGTACTGAATTGAAGCTTACTTTGCAATATAAAAGCTTTCCAATGATTTGGCTATGTGAGGTAATTAATGAAATACACTCATTAATATAACTTGTTGTGTTATTTACATTTTATTGAAAAACCTAGTTAAAATGATTCTTTAAAAAATTACACAACTTGTTAGTCTAAGTAATTAATTAGTTTTATAAAATGTTAACCAATCTAAAGACAAGAATATTTTGTTTGTTTTGTACGTTCCGTCTCCACTATTTGTATTAAATTCTGCTATAAAATTTGTTAACTAATATATGTAAGTCAAGAATATAAGGTATTTTTAGCAGGGGCGTGACAAGACATGTAGTAAAATTAACAAGATTTAGATGGTTCCCAAGATCATATATTCTATGGAATCTATTGGACATTATGCATAGTGTCTAATAAATTATATGGCATGATTCCATTGGATATATTAGGAGATGAGTCTCCAATCTGTCCAATAGAATCCTGCCACAAAATCTATTGGACACCATAAGATAGTGTCCATTGAACTCTATAGAAAAACCGTCCCAAGATTGCGTAATAATATTCAAAAGTTGGAAACCAACTTGCTACTGGCACAATAAATTTGGTATCATTAATGCAATTTCCTTGTACCTCAACTTTATGGAAGACAAATGAAACTTGAAAATGATTCCAGAAACCGGCTTCCTTTTAGGAGAGTTTTAAGATAGTTGCATTGTTGCATGTGATACAAACAATCTAATGAGAAGTTGCAATTTTGATGTGGGAGTTCATTGACATTTAATGATGTCACGCATTCTTGTCCTGTAAAAATATCTCTACTCATTGGACAATTGTATTATTCACGTGCTTGACTATTCTATTAAAATATTTCAATGAAATGCCATGTATATGGAAGGGAGATAAAAAGATCCGTTTGTAACCAATGCAAAAAGAACGTCTAGTAGCATCATTTAATATATCCAATAAGAAATGCCAACTGACAAGTTGCATTAATCAAGAATGTTCAAGCATTCTAACTTTAATAGCACATAATTCAAATGTATTATGAAGAACCAGTTCCGTCAAATCTAGCAAGAAGAAAGACCATTCATATCCCGTTATAGGTACATTTGGGTACTCAATCAAACACCCATTTTAACTTAAGAATCAACAAAAAGAACAAAAGACTTGTAACCAGCATCCCTTTGTGCCGGTGATATACAAATCTGGGATCGAGTAAGGCAATTTGAGATCCTATACAGAAGAAGAAAAACTCAGTCTGCATCTTTACGGTCAAACTAGGATGGACATGTTGAATAGGATGTACATTCAGGCAAAAAAGAACACAATTCTTTATCTTCAACCAAGCTTCAGAGGAGTCACAGACGCATCAAGCCAGGCATAAGCAGAAAACCTCTTGCGCCCATTCATTATTATTAGAGTGACATGTAAGTGAGCATGTGTTTTCCTGTACCAAAACAGATGGATAATTCTGGGAATTAAATGCCGTCTACAAGGCGATATGATGACTTCAGAGGAATCCTACATGTAGAGTCTAAAGAAATGATAAAAAGGAATACATAAAAAGAACTCCAGCAATATCCATAAACTGATAAGAGTTATACAGAATTATGTATGAAGTTTCTATTACCTATCATGTTCCCAGCTCAGTGTGGGATTTGGCCTTTTCTCCCATGTGGAACTGTATATTGAGTTCTAGGAGGATGAGGTTTTTTCCTACTTCTGGACACGAGGGCTGCAAACTGGATGCCTCCAGTTTCTGTAAATCCAACAATTCCCTCAGATTGGATGGCCGAGCAATCAAAATTAGAATGACGTGTGCTCTTCCGATCTACTTACCACTATCAACCACGCTGTCCTCCACCAGTGCTATGTTCCTGCCATTGTTTTTTAGGGACTTTAATGTCATCCGATTCCTGACATTCATAGAAGGCCTATAACCACGTGGGGCCTGATCCTGAGAAAATTAGAAAGCATAAGACTATTACTTACCAAATAATGACGCCCACCACCACAACTGAGATATAGCATTACACTGTCATCCCTTATAGTCAGCATAATTTGAAAGAACCAATCAGCATATTGTTAGCATTATATCGTGCTACGAAAATATGTGCCTGTCCCATGATATTTTGGCATTTCTTTAATGGCATAGGTGACAGCAGGTACTAGTTGGTGTTTTACTGCATTGGCTTCCGATCTGGGATATAATCGCCGGGATGCCCGTTAGAAAATACATTCTGCTTGAACTGGGATGAATATCTGATGCCATTCCGTGATTTCTTGTTCTCATGTAGTGGGCGTGACAGTGGAGGCGTAGGCAAAGAAGTTACACCTGAAGCAACATCACAACACCGCCTGCTATAACGCAAATAACACAAGTAACTATCGTAATCCCCACTAAGGTCTGATAAGGTGTATAAAGATTTTGAATTGCTCATGCTTATTTCTGTCCACTGATTTCCCATCATATCATCTCTAGAGCAAGCAACTGACTTTGGAGTTAATCCATCCTTTGGCTCAGAAGGAGCTGCAACTTCATATTTACTTACCGACTGTTTCTTGTCCAGGTTTTTATCATTACCAACCCTTTGTTCATTAAATTCTGGAAATACCTGAGAATGAACATTCTGTTCTTAGTGGTTCACCTGACATGTATCTGGATCCCCATTCTCCGCACTGCCATTTGACGAGTTGGAGTTGGAAAAGAAAAGGTGGGATATATACAAGGGCCTAACTGTTGCATTGATGCTCTCCTCGATTATTGGAGAATCAACTTTGGGTGAATCACAAGAAATTTTAAGGCCTTGAAAACCTGAGCTAGCAAGATCATTTGCATCTCCAAGGATATGGTGATGCAGGCCACTGCTTTTAGCAGACTGAATTTCAGAGATTGAATACGTGACTCAATACGTGAGACAGGTACTGCAGGAATAAGGCCATTGCAAGCCGAGAAAGGGTCAGGATCATGAACATCAGGACTCTGTCCATTCCCATGCCTCTGTATAGAGTTTAAAAAGAAACTCTGAAGCTCACTATGCATGAGATCTTCTCGTTGCTGAAGTATACTTCCAAGTTTTCTGGCCCCATATGAGAGAGCAGTGCATATCCTATAGAAATTTGCTACATCAAACAAATAAGCTATCATGAAACTTATCCTTTCTCGAAATATGGGAAAATTTTTAAGCCGAAAATCTGCTGGTTGATGTCTGAAAATGAGGATGATGGTTTGATAGTTCGCTTTGCAATTCAAAAAATCACTTGACACTATAAATCCAAATACTTTTTATTTTACAGTAAACTCAAGAACGAGTTTACGTGAATAAGATTGACACGTGATACTAGTTCTAATGAAAATACAATATCTGAAAATGTAACATGAGTAGGATTATGGAAATCTTTGTAAGGATGTCATTTTTTCTCACAGCTCAGATAGTAGATTTATCTAAGTTCTATATGACAGAAACAGAAAAGGGACTTCATATGTTCTGATAATTATTAAATCCATAGGCTTCTTCCAAGTTGATAATGTTTAAGGATTCTACCTTTATTGACACTACGGCCGAGATTATTGCTGTTTATTAATGGATCTATTATGTTAAGATGCTTCTTCTGGAATGGACGGGGATTTCTGTCAACATGTCTTGAAGGAACTGAGAAACTGTCAGCACATGATCTTAGGAAATCACTACTCAGCAACAAATCACCACCACTAACTATAGCTGTCTCGACTGCAAAATGGGAAACAGGAAAGCTGCTCAAGTTATGAGTACTTTGTGAAACTTAATTAACGGATTTGTATGATGTTAAATCCTCGAAGATACTGCTCACCCATGATAGTCGGCAATGAGGAAATGCAGACAGGACTGTTTAAGCTAATGCAGTAGTTCTCCCAATCAAAGTTGCTAAAGTAGTCCAAATATTTGTATAGAACCTAATGGCCGAAACATCAAACGGTTAAGTTCATTAATGAACACACATTTTCTTAAAATAATAATAATAATAAAATAAAAATAAAGAATAAAAAGTATACCAGGGATACTCACAGACAAAGGACCATTTAGTGTTAAGTGGAAGAAATGGAAAATGTATAACACCATCGTCTCCAAAGCATATGTAGAGATCAAGGCATGATGAGCACCAAGAATACGACTTTCATAGAAGCACCATGCTTTGATAAGTATAACACTGCGTTTAAAGAGATGGTCTTTACCAATGAAGCGATCCACCTGGAAGAAAATAGCATTAGAACATGAGATTCAAAAGTCTAGTTCTATTTTCACACATTATTATTATTAAGAGGTTTCATTGTTTACATGATTTCATATAATGACTGCTCGGTTGAATCCGAGATCTCTCCGGCCTAGAAAATGCATATTTATACATCACTCAGTAAACAATGCATTGAATAAAAGGTCAAGTTCCAAACGGGCAGACTGTATACCATCTAAACAGAGAATGACATCAGTAAATTTTCTCTCAAGTTTCAGCTCACAATCAATCTCATATCAAATTCTAAAATATCTAAAATCAGTATATACAGAAGATCCATGTATCTATCAGTCAGTCTTGGAGAATTTAACAATTTCATATGCTATCTAAGTGAATCTGAAGAACTTCTTAACAATTTGGAAGGAGTTACCTTCTCAAGAAAGCACAAGCTACAAAGGCCGCCAATTTGATTGAAGGATATATCAACAACAATGTTTTGAACAATGCATTTCACAAGTTTAACCTGCCACGAACAGCCATGTAACATGAAGACAGAGAGAGAGAGAGAGAGAGAGAGAGAGAGAGAGAGAGAGTTTTCTTACTTCCACTAAATAAGTCCTAAAACAAACAGTTTCCATATAAATGATCCCAGTGCTTTATCAAAACAACGTTTAAACTGAAAATCAGTACGGGTTGTACTAACTTCAAAATGTGAACATTAGAAACTTGATACATTATTTGAGCAGAAGCAGATACAATAATACACAAGTTTTGAGTGCACCGAAGAGGGTACTTAAAAGCATTGCCTACATTATATCCTTATGATGTAAGCACATATAATATCTATAGTAACATGGATGTAGGTTAACTGCCACGCTTTCAAGTGACTGACAAGCTCTAGAAATCTAGGAAAAATTAGAAGTGAACTGCTTAACTTTTCTATTTAAAGTAATAAACTTACATGCATATCTATGTGTCACTAAAGGTGGTAAACTAATAGTGAATCCACCATACATGCCAGCCTAACACAAACAAAAACAAAAATAAAAAACAAGGGAAACCATTCAGGCATATGTTCCCAAAAAAATCCCTATTATTAAGTCAGGGCAGCAGATCTATAAGTGTATATGGATAATATAATCGAGTATAGAATTTGCCATAATTTGAAATGATGCCGAGCAGGCTGGATAGTGCTTCAAAGAAGTCTTTACAATACACCAGAAAGAGACCTGGAGGAGGGAGGGAGGAGGGAGAGGGAGGGAGACCTCAGCACCAATGACCTGGACATCCTTTATCACAAACCTTGCTGCTCTATTTTCTTCTTCTCCTTCAATTACACATTCCAAATCGTCAACGTTCACCCTACCAAAGGCAGACAAGTTGATGTCTCCGTCAGGGAGATAAGTTTTTAAGGGTACAGATCCTTATGGAAATACCTGAAAGAAAGTTCAAACATGTAGTTTAGGACATTAATTAATTATTTAAGGCTAACAAGATTGAATTGGGTCCGACAAAGATCTGGATGTCATTTGGCTTACGTGCACATCGCCCGAGAGAGAGAGAGAGAGAGAGAGTGAGAGAGAGATCTCAGGCACAAAACATTATACATTCTACGAACTGAAAACCATTATACTCTTCAATTGATGGTAGCAGAAATGAAGATTCATCAAACCAGAAAACACTGATAAATGTTAAACTTGGATACTAAATCACACAACTGAAAGCAATAAATATCTTTTAACCACCACTATTTCCAGAGAAAAACTTTAGAGAAGGGAAGAGTTGTATCACATCATATCTTTAACAGGAAACAAAAGGCGACATTGCGTGTGTAAAATACATATGATGTATACACTAACCAAAAGTGATGGAAAAGGAAATGCAAATGATACAAAAAATATAAAATGTATTTATTTCTTTCACGAGCCAGTAAAAAAAGAGCTAACTTTTACAGAACACAATTTTTTTTTTTTGTTTATACAATTATTCCCTATATTATTGTTACTTGTTAGCTTGTTCTCGGCTAGTAAAGCATTTAATCAAGAGGTTCCTAGAAATCAATTATAATAACCAGATCTCTAGAAAGCCCTGATACCAAATTGTTACTGCTAACAGATGATATCCAGTGTTCTGTTACACATGGAAAACTCAGAATGCATCACATAAATATCCAGAAAGATAAACCAACACTTCCCATGCAATGTAATAAAATGAGTGTATCCCCAGAGAAACTGCAGATTCTAAAAAATTCTATGAATATTCAGTTATGGTCATAACTCAGTACTACTCCATTTTGATGAAGTATAATCTCCGGCAAAAGTTCAAAGTGTGGTATTCTACTAATGAAACAATTAAGAACAAAAATAGGAGAAACCACAGTTGAATGCAATTATGCCAAAATTTAGAGGTTGCCCTTTCATTATAAGCAACGGCAAAAGTACAAGGAAATGCATTTGACTTTGGAAAAGAAAACGACAGAGAGAACTCAGACATCCGAATGCTAAATAAAATATCATTATTACTTAAAATAGTAGTCCCACCAAAAAGAGACTTGATGTTTTTCAACTAAGTTTTACAAAGGAGCTCTGTTTCTCTCCTACAATGGCAAAGGTAGCTAGAAGACAGTGATATGTGCACTATCAAATGACATTAAATAACAAAAAGATAAGGCTCTTTAAAACGGTCATTTACTCAAAGGCAGAAAATGCAGTGTGAAGCGCACCCGGTCTAACAATCTCATTAAGGATTTCTTTCCACCTATTCCCAGACCAAAGGCACATGGACAAAATTGACCAGCATTTTCTGAAACCTAGACTCACCTAGATATATAAATCATTTCTCATAAACCAGCTCTGACAACTTTTCAAACACAACCATTCTGCCTCTATGAGAGAATATACGGCTATCCTGATATTTTGTACAACTAATTAACATTACTCAATCATCCAGAACAATTTAGTCAAGCCTAAAAGTGATCTAGAAATAAACTCACCCGACAATATGCATGAAAAATACTCTATCAAAATGAGCGGTGAGCTACCTCATAGAAGAAGCAGTGTCTACGCATCGGATATTTTCTCAAGGTGCAGAATGAGATAAAATTGAAAAGGAGATTGAACTAAAAAGATATAAAAACATTAAAAGTGCAGTATATAAAACAACACGTTGTCTACACTTAGAACATATCAGCAATTTGGTAACCAATGAACAAGAATTTGCAAAATTCTAAACCATTTTCTGCTTACCAGTGGTCAAACTTCCCCATTCCATATATGCTAAATTATGATAAAATTATAATTTAATGTTCACATATTCCAATATTCTTATCTTGATTCAACCAAATAACAACTAATCTTATTGGTAAAAGACAATTAAAATAATAAATATTGATTAAAAACAAAATATCATAATGATTGTTTTTTGATTCAATCAAAATAAAGAGTACAGTGAAAGAGTTTGTTGAGTGGATTAAAATTTTTACTCTATAAATTAAAAGATTCTCTCTATAGTGTAAAAGATACTCTCTAAAAATAAAGAGGCTACTGGAGATGCTTCAACAAAGGCAATAACTTTTAAAGAAAATCCATGCATCCGCATATAAATATTAAATTCCACACACAGATATACATATATCATCATTCAATTTGTAGGAAATTTATTTAGAAACATAACTAGATAACAACAAGAATTGCATTGTTTAACACAGCCCCGATTGATTTTGTGATTAAACTCTGCACATAATCGATGATCTCTCTTCTTCTCTGTTCAGCCCTGGCAGTAGGCTGAACCCTACACATAATCTTCTCGGCTACTTTTTCAGCTTTGGACCAACGTTCCCAGTGTTGAGTCAATTATTGTTAGGATTTCTTTTAGCTAATAATCCCTATTATTTGGGACATGTAGTTAGTGTTTGACATTTCTTAAACCATTCACCACGTTTGAGGATTTGAAAAACGTGGGCTGTTCTCTATCCTTTCGTAAGGCTTATATAAGCTACTAGTTTGCTTTGAATTCAATAAGAAAAACTCACATCTTTGAGTGTTTTTTGTTTGTGTCCAAACCATTTCAACAATCTAGTATCAGAGCTCCATCGAGGGGCCTGACTGTGAGAGAAAAGAAACCACAGTTTCTTAGAAGGAGAGGAAGAGTGCTTGAGGTATGACGACCGAAAATTTCGTTCAACCTGCAATTCCTAAGTTTGATGGCCATTACGATCATTGGTCCATGCTTATGGAAAATTTTCTCCGTTTGAAAGAATATTGGAGCTTAGTAGAGAATGGAGTTACTGCTGCAGCAGAAGGAGAGGAGCTGACTGAGACTCAACGAAAGGCTATTGCAGATCAGCAACTGAAAGATTTGAAAGCCAAGAATTACCTATTCCAGGCTATTGATCCGACCATTGTGGAGACCATTCTCAATAAAGATACTGCCAAGAACATCTGGGATTCTATGAAGAGGAAGTACAAGGGATCTACAAGAGTCAAGCGAGCACAGCTGTAAGCACTTCGGAAAGAGTTTGAGGTTCTCCAGATGAAAGAGGGTGAGAGTCTTGATGAGTTCTTTGCTCGAACACTTACCATAGTAAACAAAATGAAAATTAATGGTGAGAGTATGAAGCAATGAAAAGATCTTGAGATCTATGACCTCAAGGTTTGATTATGTTGTGTGTACAATTGAAGAGTCTAATGACTTGGACTCTTTAACTATTGATGAGTTGCAGAGCAGTTTGTTAGTACATGAGCAATGGATGAAAGGGCATGGGGGAGATGAGCATGCATTGAAGGTGACTTATGATGATAGATTTGGTGGAAGAGGTCATGGCAGTGGACGTGGAACCTCTCGAGGAAGAGGCAGAGAAAGAGGTCGAAAAGCATTTGACAAAGCTGTAGTTGAGTGTTGGAAGTGTCATCAGTTAGGGCACTTTCAATATGAATGTCCTAAATGGGAAAAGGGAGCCAATTATGCTGAACTTGAGAATGAAGAAATGCTATTGATGTCATTTGTGGAGCTTAATCAATCCAATGAAGAAGAAATATGGTTTCTTGACTCGGGGTGTGGCAATCATATGTGTGCAAATAAGTAGTGGTTCTCTGATCTTAATGAAGAATTCACAGAATCGGTGAAGCTCGGAAATAACTCCAAGATGGCTGTTCTGGGAAAAGGTAATATCAGATTGCAAATTGCTGGAATTACTCATGTAATCACTGATGTTTATTATACACCTGAGTTAAAAAAATAATTTGTCGAGCATTGGTTAACTACAAGAGAAAGGTGTAACCATTTTGATACAACAAGGAGTATGTAAAGTCTATCATCCCAAGAATGGACTTATTATACAAACAGCAATGTCTGCAAATAGGATGTTCATGTTGCTTGCAAAAGTTGTACCCAAGACTCCCACTTGCTTCCAAACAACTCTTGAAGACAACAATCACCTTTGGCATTGTCGATATGGGCATCTTAGCTTCAAGGGTCTGAAAATTTTACAACAAAAGAATATGGTGAGAGGGATGCCTCAGTTGAATGCATCATCCAAAGTTTGCACTAAATGCATGGTGGGAAAACAACACAGGAATGCAGTTCCAAAGAAGATTTCATGGAGAGCTTTGCAAAAATTGCAGTTCGTGTATTCGGACATCTACGGACCCATCAAGCCAGATTCCAACAGTACGAAGAAGTATTTCATAAGTTTTATTGATGACTACAGCCGTAAGTTGTGGATATATTTTCTTGCTGAGAAGTCTGAAGCTCTTGTTATCTTTAAGCATTAAAAAAATCTTGTTGAAAAAGAGACAGGAACTCCTATTCGTTGTCTACGCACAGATAGGGGTGGAGAATTCATATCTCTTGAGTTCAATACATTTTGCAAAGATAATGGCATCTGCAGGCAGCTCACTACACCATACACTCCCCAACAGAACGGAGTGGCTGAGCGCAAAAATAGAACCATCATGAACATGGTTAGAAGTATGTTGTTGGAGAAGCAAGTACCAAAGAGTTCTGGCCAGAAGAGTTAACTGGACAACGCATATGCTTAATAGAAGTCCTACATTAGCAGTGAAAGACATGAACCTTGAAGAAGCTTGGAGTGGTGTTAAACCCAATGTTGATTATTTTCGGGTTTTCGGATGCATTGGCCATGTTCATGTACCAGATAATAAGAGAACAAAGTTGGACGATAAGAGTCTTAAATGTATGCTGCTGGGAATCAGTGAAGAGTCTAAAGCATATAGACTTTATGATCCAGTGTCTACAAAAATAATTATTAGCAAAGATATTGTTTTTGCAGAAAATGAGTGCTGGAATTGGGGGAGGATCGATGAAGAAGCAAGGCCTGATATGCTAGAATGGGAAGATAACAATGAAGAAAAAGGTGAACTTACTTCAAGTGAAGAAGAAGCTAAGGAGGATGAGACAACAGACGAAAGAGAGGCTAGTACACCTTCAAGTGAATCAAATAGTGTGGCTTCTCAAACATTTGGAAGTTTACTATCTTCACTAGGAAGAAGGAATATAAGAGAACCATTTTGGATGGAAGACTATATAAGTGGAGGAGAATTTTCAGAAGAAGAAGTTGAGCACAATCTGATTTTGTTTACCTCAAATTTAGATCCAACTACTTTCGAAGAAGCTGCTCAAAGTCCCAAATGGAGAGCCGCAATGGACTTGGAGATTGAATCAATTGAAAGGAATAATACTTAAGAGCTAACAGATTTGCCTAAAGAAGCGAAGAAGATTGGAGTGAAGTGGATCTTCAAGACTAAACTCAATGAAAATGGCGAAGTTGGTAAGTGTAAAGCACGATTGGTCGCGAAAGGGTATGCCTAACAACATGGCATAGATTATAATGAAGTGTTTGCACCTGTGGCTAGGTGGGATACAATTCGAATGATAATTGCTTTGGCAGCTCAAAATGATTGGCATACGTATCAGCTTGATGTCAAAAGTGCTTTCCTGCATCGTGAGTTAAATGAAGATGCGTTTGTCGAGCAACCACAAGGTTATGAGAAGAAAGGTGAAGAGCATAAAGTGTATAAACTCAAGAAGGCATTATATGGGCTTAAACAAGCTCCACGTGCATGGTATAGCCGGATAGAATCATATTTTGTCAAGGAGGGATTTGAAAAGTGCAGCTATGAGCATACTTTGTTTGTTAAACGAAGAGATGAAGGTAAAATCTTGATCGTTAGCCTATATGTTGATTATTTAATCTTTACTGGTAATGATGAGAGTATGTTTGTTAAATTCAAGAATTCTATGAAACTTGAATTTGATATGACTGATTTGGGAAAGATGAAGTATTTTCTTGGGGTGGAGGTTTTACAAAATGCTGAAGGCATTTATATCAGTCAAAAGAAGTATGCAAAAGAAGTTTTGGAGAGGTTTGGGATGGAAAACAGTAATAGTGTGAAGAATGCCATTGTTCCTGGTATTAAACTTATAAAAGATGAGGGAGGAATCAAGGTGGATGCTAAACAATTAGTTGGAAGTCTTATGTTTCTTACTGCAACAAGGCCAGATTTAATATGTTGTGTGTCTCATTAGTAGATTCATGTCAAATCCAATTGAGTTACATATGCAAGTAGCAAAGAGGGTGTTATGATACTTGAAAGGTACTGTGGATTTGAGAGTTTTTTTTATCAAAGGAAGAGTAATGGTGAGTTGACAGCCTATACAGATAGCGATTACGCAGTGGATGTGGATACAGAAAAGTACTTCAGGTTATGTGTTTCTACTCAGTGGAGGAGCTATCTCATGGTCTTCTAAAAAGCAGCCTGTGGTAACTTTGTCTACTACTGAAGCAGAATTTGTAGCAGCTACTTCTTGTGCTTGTCAAGGTGTATGGATGAAGAGAGTATTAGATAAGCTTGGTCATTCTCAAGACAAGTGCATTACAGTATTATATGACAACAGTTCTACTATCAAGTTGTCCAAGAACCCAGTCTTACACGAACGCAGCAAATATATTGACGTAAGATTCCATTTCTTGCGTGATTTAACCAGAGATGAGTAGTTGAACTAAAGCACTGTGGCACTCAAGACCAAGTCGCAGACATTATGACAAAACCACTTAAGCTGGATGTATTCTTTAAGTTGCGTAAGTTACTGGGTTTATGTGTGGTACCATGTGTAAACTGAATGCAGTACAACAATTAGTTTAAGGGAGGAATTGTTGAGTCAATTTTTGTTAGGATTTCTTTTAGCTAATAATCCCAATTATTTGGGACATGTAGTTAGTGTTTGACCGTTTCTTAAACCATTCACCACGTTTGAGGATTTGAAAAACGTGGGCTGTTCTTTATCCTTTTGTAAGGCTTATATAAGCCACTAGTTTGCTTTGAATTCAATAAGAAAAACTCACATCTTTGAGTGTTTTTTGTTTGTGTCCAAACCATTTCAACACGCGGCCAATCTCCAATGGCCTAGAGTTCGCCTCCGACGTAGAATGTGGTTGTAGCCGCCTGTCCGCCGCGGCTGCTCCGCCTCCATTTACTCCCGGAAGATCACCCATTAAACAAAAAAAGACCAAAAAGATTCAATCTTTAACAGGTACAGCCAATCAAAATCCAATAAGACAACACATCACGAATCAACCAACAAAATTTGTTCAGCATAATTTAGGGGGGAAAAACTGCAAGAAAACGAAAAGATATTTTCTTTACATCTCTGGGGGGTGCACAGGTGGAATGGGGTTGGAAAGGTTCTGTGAATATGGGCAATGCGCAGAAATTTGGAGAGTTCAAAGATGATGACCAGTTCAGCTTATGGGTTTTCATTATTTCTGTGAATTACCAGAACCGTGGCATCATCGGAGTTTTCTCGCTGGTTAATTTCACATATGGTTCCCAACCTTTTCAAGTTCTATTCGTTCGGTCTCTATTCTTTTTTCCAACACTATAGTCTCTAACATTTCATAAATTCACACACAAAGTCTCTTGTAATATTTATACCATTATTACTCTTTAAATAAAAATAAAAAAGAATTTAAAAATTAGTAAAAATAATATAAGAAATAAAAACGAAAATAATTTTTTCCCCACCCTATTTACCCATCACATCCTACCCCAACTTGATTGGAAACGAAAAATACTACTAGCAGATTTTTTATTTTAATTTTTTGGGGGACTAAACCTCCTTTTTTATGCCATTTCCAGAGCAGTGGAGAAGCGGGCAGAAAAATGGAGATCTTCTCTTTTGAGAGTAGGAAGAAATGACTAGTAGAACTTACCATTTACAGCATAAGTTGGAGGTCACGGTTGGTAAGGGAAGAAATTATTTTCTTTTTTATTATTTTTTGGTTTTAAATTATTTTTGCTTTTATTTAAATAATAAGGGGTATAGAGGTGATTTTAATGGAAAGGGAGACTTTATATATGAATTTATAAAAGGCTGGGAACTATAATAGAAAAAAGAAAAGAATAAGGACCCAACTACTAATATAATATGCAAAGGTTATGGACCATGTGTAAAATTTACCTTTTTTCAAAGAAGTCAAAAAATAATGGATTGACTTTTGGAGGGCTCATTTTTATTGATATTTAATGGGATGTAATAATTTTTTTAAATTATTGTTCTTAAAAAAATGTTGGAATGAGAGATGTTTCGTGTGAGTTTTTATACTTCATAGAAAAATTCAGTCATTTAAAACAATTGTCGAACGATGTTATGCAAACGAATTATTTTAATTTGTAATAATTTTTATTTTTTAAAAGGAAATTAAAAGAAATAATTTTTGAAAATAATTTGTTAAATATTAATGGGGGCAGGGGGTAGGGTTCCAATGATTTATTGAAAGTTAGACATGAAATAATAATGTTCTTTTAAGGGTTGAAGTGTTGACATTGCAAATGATCGTTGCACAACATTTATTAATAAAATAATATATAATTTTCTTTTCTTTCTTAATAATTCTCTAATATGAATAAATGATTTCATATATGTTGTTAGTATTATATCACGACTGTATACTGCCATAACGGCACCAAATATCTTGTGATCATTTATTTATTATAGATTATTGTCATCAATATATACTCATCATAGCCGAATTACTTGTCAAAGAAAAAGTAAATGGATTTAAACAGCTCAATTTGAATTGAGGACAATATGTAGTTATTGTGGTCCTAAAGCTGTCGTCCATCCCTAATCAAGTTGAAGCTCGCAATGGGCCTAATTCCACCATATTACCCATGTTAGAAAGAACCCGGCCACGGTAGTGCCTGAAAGCGCAAAAAAGGAGACTACTTATAGGGGGCCTTTTTTTTTTTTTAATTTTTTTTTGGGTGGGGGGGGGGTTGGGGGGATATAGGGACTTCCAATTGAATTCGCTATATTTTCCATTAATTTTGACTTGATATATTATTAGTAGAGACTATATGGGACGAGAATCGAACACTTGATAAGGGTTAACTAAGATGTCATTAGATTATATGGGTACGTCTTGGCAAATTTTTCATTAGAGTTACAGTTAAGTTGTCACATAATCTTTGTGCGTTGAATATTATGAAGTCAATTTTTTTGCTGTTCTAAGTGAATGATGTTTGCACCGGAGTGTATCGAACAATGGAACAAATAATTAAGTGAATGATGTTTGGGTGGATACACCACATCAATTTTCGACACTAGCTACTAACTTACTCAATAATTTAACTGAGAAGTGTGATCTCATGATCTCATCCCATTAGCAATTGAGATAACAGAACCTGATAACCACCTTCTCATATGGGGTTTTATTGCTGTAGACTTTTAGTTAAAAAAGTTAAAAAGAAAAATAAAGAGGGATATTAAATTATATTATAGACCCCTTTCAAAATAAATAAATAAATAAATTATATTCTAGACTACATGTGCCTTTCTATTGTTATCTCCTAACCATTTTATCTATTGTAAAATAGAATTTGGTCAAACCAATCACATTTACATGTACCGTTTAATTCCACTCACACTCTGTCCTATTTGAGGGGAAAAATGTTAGGGGGAAATGTAGGGAGGAAAAAGAAGCAGAAAATATATAAGGGGTTAAATTTAGCTAAAAATGATCTTTCGCTATACGCACACGTGACGGGATATTATCAAGGAAATATACATACTGTGAGCCCCTTGAATGTGGAGACCGGCACAATTGTTCCAATGAACCCCCTCCACGTGTGTTTATGGCGGGATACTGTAAATTTAGCCCTTCTTTTACATTTTTCAATTCAATTTTAGGTTTTTCCACCCCCAACACCCATTAGCATTATTTAGGTGAAGTGGAAAAGGGGAGGAAAACCCTAACTCAATATTAATCTTGCTCTTACAAGGCAAATTATAACAAGAAAAAGAAAATAGTATAAATAGAGGTTCTCATTTGATAAAAAGATCTTTTCATGAAAAATATTGTAAAAATTGAATAATCGATACTTGATTATGATGATTGTTATAGCAAACGCAGTCAGAAGATTTTTTTACATTAACAATGTTGATCTTAATTCACATGGTGGTCAACAAATTTGTATGCCAACACCACTTCATCATATTATATATACAATTTTTAGAAGTGACATCTCATTTATTATACATATAATATATTTATTATATATGCAGTAGAAATTAACTTCAACATGCAAAGAGGCCAAAGAGCCTATATGGATAATGGATGCTTTACTTCACAACATAAAGTGCCCAGTTCTTTAAGACTTGCTGCATATCCTTAGAATTGAGCACCTTCAAAAGTTTGTCCAAATTGCCAACTCGCCGGCACCACGTTGTTGCTAGTGACTGTCCGGCCATCACTGGTTGTTACTCTAAAAGAGAGGCTTTGGCCGTCAAGGTAGGAGTTGCTTTGCCAATTTTGGCCCCAATTTCTTGTCATTTGTTGCCATCCTGTCTTGGAACCCTTTATCCAGACGGCGTTAACATCTCCCGCTCCACCAACATTCGTTATCAAGACCAAGTTGAAGTACGAATGCCCGTTAATCGTGAACCTTATTCCCCCTTTCTTGACACACGGGACTCTGTCAAAATCAATCATTGAAAAAACTAATTAAGTATACAATGTTACCTCTTTTGAAAGCTACAGAAGCCGTATGAATATGTAAACTATCAAGAGTTAATATGTGTACCTTCTATAGACCACAGGAACAATCCCAGCACGGTACTGAGCAATTTTAAGGAATGCGGGCTCTGCTAAATCAAAGTGTTGGAGAGGAGGATTGCACCATCCGCCATTGTCATTGGCCAATGCGTAATTCGGTGGGCAAAAGTTGGTGGCCGTGACGGTGATGGTAGCCGGAAGACACCATTTGGGATCATCGTGGCACCTAATTTCGTAACAAGCACCGCAGCTTGAGCCCTTGTTGAAGAGGGCAGTGCTTAAAGCAGTAGTGCTAGTTCCATAACCCTGGCTATACAAATTACCATATCCACATGCTCCAGATCGGTACAAAACCAATGATCAATAACGGCAAGTTTAATTAGTCTCAGCTCTTTAGGGCCCAACTGACACAAAATTAAATAGACTAGTTTTCAAACTTAATTTCACGTGCACGCATGTAATATATAAGTGCATGAGGCTGCAAAATGATACGTACCCATTGTGCCAGACGCATCACTCCCACCATAAAACGTTGCATGAGCATTTTGCCAACCACCACCATAACTCGCACCACGAGTGTCACGTAAACATAAAATGAGGACGAAGATAAGTGGGATATATCGTACTATGCCAGGCATTTTAATTTGTGTGTACTCACACTAGGATTAGTGTGATGTGTGTGTTACTATGAGAGAAAACTGAACTTACTTTGAATTTGTTGCTAAGGCACCCAATTGAACCACTATATATAGATTGAACAACTGAGCTTTATTTGGAAAAAAATAAAAAATAAAAAATAAAAAAGTGAGCGGTTCTCACGTTTGAAACCGGCCAAAACCCCCCAAAAAAAACAGTTGAATTTAATTCTATATGATTTATTTTATTTTATTTTTTCAATTTGGACCACCGCTTTTGTGGATATTAAACCCATTGACCAATTATGGAATCATTGGACTTTCAATAATTATTATTACTTAGCCAATTGACAAAGAGCGCTCAATCTTTTTTCCTTCTTAGTTTTTGGGTTCATATAATTCATTTTCACTTGCAAGTAAAAACCCTTATCATAGATAGAATTAATGAAGAATATATGTAGTACTAATCTAATTTGACTCAGCAATTAGAAGGGAAGAAAATCGGTTAGACTGCTAACCTCTTCTAAAATGGCTACCCTTTCTTTGAATTGTAAGCTTTTAATTAGAGATAAAACCACACAACCCAGATATCTTAGTTCAAAGCTCTGAAATTCTACACTATCAAGTACCAACCAGAAGCCATCGTACCAATATTGACAATGAAAAACAACAAAAAAAGTCCGTTAAATTTTAGAGAAAACTCATTTTCTTAATTAAAATGTGGGTGTAATTAAACTTAATATCCAAAGGGGGAGTTAAAGGAATCACATGATGCAAAATCCAATTGGGAAGGCCACATAGAAAAAGTCGGCTATTTCTTTGGCGGTCGATTAGTCACATGTTTAAGATAATATATATTAGGTGCCGGACCGTTAGCCAACCCATTTAACAATGTATGATACGTAGTTGTTGACTTTATCACTCCAAATGCAAATTTAATTAACATTAGGAGATAAGTCAAAAGTTATTTCTTAATTAACGTTTTAAGGGAGTCAAACAATAATAATTAACAACAAAAAAAATTTTTCAGGTTTTTTGACAAAGCTTCCCACCTAATGTGACATGTATGAATTAAGATATGTGTATTTCATGCATGACACGTATATTTCAGAAATTGACTCATTAATAACATATGCAAAAACTGTGAAATCATAGCAATGAGTCAACACGATGATAGAAGAGTGAATTGTACTATGTGAATTATGGTTAAGCTTATGAGTCATATTGACTAGTATCTAGAGATGAACACCTCTAATCAAACACCTAAAATAGATAATTAACTCATAACTATTTCGCTATCGTTATAACGATTTCTATGCATGTGTTTAGGATTGAGCAAAGACTGCCGTAAATAAAAAGTGACATTTCATGTTACAATTGCACGCCCAAAAATACCTCATATTCTATAGTATACCGTTCATGGGGTGGGCGCATCTGAACAACTAACTAAAATGTATTATTGAATATTATTAAGTGAATAGTGTCATCAAAATAAAAATTGAACTTCCAAGTTATACTCACTAGTCATCAGCGTTACTTAATGTGTTGTGAGTAGTATTGACTAGTATTTGGAAATGAATACATCTAATAAAACACCTAAAATAAAAAATTAACACATAATGATTTCATTATTGTTATAAGGATTTTGAGATCTTTATGATTGAGCGAAGAGTATCATGAATAAAAAGTGATATTTCATGTCATAACAACACATAAAAAAATTCCTAATACCGTATGGTGAGCCGTTCACAGGGCTAGCGCATATGGACGACCACTTAAAAATTTTAAAATTCTATTGATATCATTTTCGTTATAACGATATGAATAACATTGAGTGACTAGTGTCATTAATCTAAATTTTGAATTTTCCAGCTATACTGGTAAGTTATAAGTATTTTTTAATGTGTTATGAGTCGTATTGACTAGTATCTTGAGATAAACACCACTACTCAGACAACTAAAATAGATAATTAACTTATAATGATTTCATTATCGTTATAACGATTTTGATATTTTTAGCATTGAGCAAAGACTACCGTAAATAAAAAGTAACGTTTCATGTCATAACTGCAAGTCCGAAAATGCCTCATATTGTACAGTGAGTCGTCATTCACATGGGCACGTTTGGACGACCACTTAAAATGTATTTTAAAATGATATTGATATAATTACGGTTATAATGATTTGAATATCATTGACTGAATAATGTCATTAAATTAAAATTTGAGCTTTCAAGTTATATTGTCAAGTCATAAGCATTTCTTATTATGTTTATGAGTCGTATTGACTAGTACTTAGAGATGAATGCCTCTAATCAAACACCTAAAATAGATAATTAACTCATAATGATTTCGCTATCACTATAACGATTTCTATATGTTTAGGATTGAGTTAAGAATGCCGTAAGTAAAAAGTGACCTTTCATGTCATAACTACACTACCAAAAATATGTCATATTCTATGGTGAGCCGTTCATGGGGTGGCGCATCTGGAAAACCACTCAAAATGTATTAGAAAATGACATTGATATAATTATCGTTATGATGATTTGATTATCATTGAGTGAATAGTGTCATTTAAACTAAATTTTGAACTTTCAAATTATACTGACAAGTCATAAGCAATTCTTAATGTGTTATGAGTTGTACTGACTAGAGTTGTATTGACTAGCATATAGAGATGAACACCTCTAATCAAACACTTAAAATAGATAATTAACTCATAACAATTTTATTATTTTAATAACGATTTCGATATCTTTAAGATTGAGCAAAGACTACCATGAATAAAAAGTAACGTTTCATGTCATAACTGTATGTCTAAAAATGCCTCATGTTGAATAGTGAGCCGTTTACAGAGTGGCCGCATCTGGACGACCACTTAAAATGTATCTTAAAATGTATGATATAAATATTGTTATAACAATTTGAATATAAACGAGTGAATAATTATATTACATTAAAATTTGAAGTTCCTTGTTATACCGATATGTCATAGTGGCTGTTTGATTCTCATTATTGATAATGATTTATAATGAGAAATTATAATGAGGTGAAATGAGTTGTGTATATTTAATAGAAGTTTGAAATTTGTGGTTACAAATGAGCAGTTGTTAAATCAATGGTCAAATCAGGAGTAAGTGAAATTATAAAGAGAGTTGATAAAAAGAATCAAACAAGCTCATTAGCATTTCTGAATGTTGTGAGTCGTATTGAGTAGTACTTAGAGTTGAACACCTCTAATGAAACACTTAAAATGAATAGCTAACTCACAACGATTTCGCTATCATTATAAAGATTTCGATATCTTTAGTATTGAGTGAAAACTGCTGCAAAAAAAAAAAAACCTTTCATGTCATAACTGTACATTAAAAATGCCCAGCATTGTATGGTAAGCCATTTACAGGGTGGGTGTATATGGACGATCACTTAAAAATTATAAAATATCATTGATATAATTTTCATTATAATGATTTAAATATCATTGAGTGAATAATGTTATTAAATTAAAATTTGAACTTCCGTGTTATATAGACAAGTCATAAGCAATTCTTAATATGTTATGAGTTGTATTGACTAGCATCTAGAGATGAGCACCTCTAATCAATAAAATAGATAATTCACTCATAACGATTTCACTATCGTTATAACGATTTCGATATCCTTAGGATTGAGGGAAGACTGCATCAATAAAAAATGACGTTTCATGTCATAACTGCACATGTCAAAATGCTTCCTATTATACAGTAGTGAGTCGTTCACATGGCGGGCGCATCTGAGTGACAACTTAAAATGTATTTTAAAATGACATTGATATAATTATCGTTATAACGATTTGAATATAATTGAGTAAATAATGACATTAAATTAAAGTTTGAACTTCCAAGCTATATCGATAAGTCATAAGCATTTCTTAATGTATTGTGAGTCGTATTAACTACTACTCAGAGTTGAACACCTCTAATGAAACACTTAAAATGAATAGTTAACTCATAACTATTTCGCTGTAGTTATAACGATGTCGATATTTTTAGGATTGAGCGAAAACTGTCATAAATAAAAATTAACCTTTCATGTTATAACTGCACGTCAAAAAATTCCTAATATTGTATGGAAGCCGTTCAGATGGTAGGTGTACATAGACGATCACTTAAAAATTATAAAATATCATTGATATAATTTTCGTTATAACGATTTGAATCTCATTGAGAGAATAGTATCATTAAATTAAAATTTGAACGCAATTCTTAATGTGTTGTGAGTCGCACTGGCCAGTATCTAGACATGAACACCTCTAATCAAGCGCCAAATATAGATAATTAACTCATAACGATTTTATAATCGTTATAAAGACTTCTATATCTTTAGGATTGAGTGAAGACTACTGTGAATAAAAAGTGACATTTTATGTCATAACAACACATAAAAAAATGCGTAATACTGTATAGTGAGCCAATCACAAGCTGGGCGCATATGGACGACCACTTAAAATTTTCAAAATATCATTGATATAATTTTCGTTATGGCAATTTGAATATCATTGAGTTAATAGTATCATTAAATTAAAATTTGAACTTCCAAGTTGCATTAATAAGTCATAAGCAATTCTTATTGACTAGTATCTAGAACTGAAAATCTCTAATCAGACACCTAAAATAGATAATTAACTTATAACGATTTCGTTATCGTTATAATGATTTCGTAGCGAAAACTACCGTGAATAAAAAATGTCCTTTCATGTCATAACAGCACGTTCCAAAAATGTCTGATATTGTATGGTAAGCCGTTCACATGGCGGGCGCATCTGAATGACTACTTAAAATGTATTTTAAAATGACACTGATATAACGTTGCTATAAGTATTGTTATAACGATTTGAATATTATTGAGTGAATAATGTCATCAAATTAAAATTTATTAACTTTCAAGTTATACTGTTAAGAAATAAGCATTTTTTGTTATGTTGCGAGTTATAGTGACTAGTACTTAGAGATGAACACCTCTAATGAAACACTAAAAATGGATAGTTAACTCATAATGATTTCATGATCGTTACAACTATTTCGATATATTTAGGATTGAGCGAAAACTATCGTAAATAATAAATTAACATTTCATGTCATAACAGCACCTAGAAAAATCCCTACTACCATATGGGGAGCTGTTTCATAGGGCGAGCGCATATGGACAACCACTTAAAAATTTTAAAATATCACTGATATAATTTTCTTTATAACGATTATAATATGACGGAGTAAATAGTTCTATTAAATTAAAATTTAAACTTCCAAGTTATACTAATAAGTCATAAGCAATTCTTAATGTGTTGTGAGTCATATTTATTAGTATCCAAATATGAACAGCTATAATCAAACCCCTAAAATGGATAATTAACTCATAACAATTACGTTATTGCTATAACGATTTCAATGTCTTTAGAATTGAGCGAATACAGCCGTGAATAAAAAGTGACCTTTCATGTGATAACTGCTCTTCTAAAAACGCCTCATATTGTACAGTGAGCCATTCACATGGTGGCCGCATCTGAATGACAGCTTAAAATGTATTTTAAAATGACATTGATGTAATTAGCATTAGAATGATTTGAATATCATTAAGTGAATAGTATCATTAAACTAAAATTTGAATTTACAAGTTATATTTATATGTCATGAGCATTTCTCAATATGTCACGAGTCGTATTGACTAGTATTTAGAGATAAACACATTTAATGAAAAACCTAAAATGAATAGTTAGCTCATAACGATTACGTTATCGTTACAGCGACTTCGATATCTTTAGAATTGAGTGAAGACTACTGTGAATAAAAAGTGACCTTTCTTGTCATAACAACACATAAAAAATGCCTAATGTTGTATGATGAGCCATTTACAAGGTGGACCCATGTAGACAGCTACTTAAAATTTTTAGAATATCATTGATATAATTTTCGCTATACTGATATAAATATCAGTGAGTGAATAGTGTTATTAATTTAAAATTTGAACTTCCAAGTTATACTGACGAGTCAAAAGCAATTCTTAACGTGTTGTGAGTCGTATTAACTAGTATCTAGACATGAACACCTCTAATCATATACCTGAAATAAATAATTAACTCACAACGATTTCGTAATCATTATAACGATTTCTATATCTTTATGATTGATCCAAGACTACGGTAAATAAAAAGTGACATTTCATGTCATAACTATACACCCGAAAATACCTCAAATCCTATGGTGCGCTGTTCATAAGATGGGCGCATCTGGACGACCACTCAAAATGCATTTTAAAATGTCACTGTTATAATTTTTGTCATATGGACAGAATATCATCAAGTGAATAGTGTCGTTAAATTAAAATTTGAACTTCCAATTTAACTAACAAGTCATAAGAAATTCTTAATGTGTTGTGAGTCGTGTTGACTCGTATCTAGATATTAACACCTCTAATCAATTACCTAAAATCAAAAATTAACACATAACGATTTCGTTATCGTTATAGTGATTTTGATATCTTTACGATTGAGTAAATAGTGCCGTGAATAAAAAGTGGCCTTTCATGTCATAACAGCACATTGAGCGAGGTGAGTCGTTCATAGGGCGAGCGCATATGGACGACCACTTAAAAATCAATGTCATTAATATCATTTTCATTATAACGATTTAAATATCATTGAGGGAAATTTGAATTTCCAAGTTATACTGACAAGTCATAACTATTTCTTAAAGAATTGTGAGCCGTATTGACTAGTATATTGAGATAAACACCTCTAATCAGACTATTAAAATGAATAATTAGCTCATAATGATTTTGTTATCGTTATAACAATTCAGATATATTTAGGATTGAGCGAACACTACCGTCAATAAAAAGTAACCTTTCATGTCGTAACTGCACATCCAAAAATGCCTCATATTTTATGGTGAGCCATTCACAAGGCGGGCACGTCTGGATGACCATTTAAAATGTATTTTAAAATGACATTGATGTAATTATCATTATATCAATTTGAATATCATTGAGTGAATAGTATCATTAAATTAAAATCTAAACTTTCAAGTTATACTGACAAGTCATGAGTGTTTCTTAATGTATTGTGAATCGTGTTGACTAGAACTTGGAGTTGAAATCCTCTAATGAGACACCTAAATTGAATAGTTAACTCATAACGATTTCGTTATCGTTATCACAATTTTGACATGTTTAACATTTAGCAATAAGTGCTGTGAATAAAAATTGACCTTTCATGTCAAATCTCAAAAAATGCCTAATATTTTACAGTGGGCTGTTCATAGGTTGACGCATATGGACAACCGTTTAAAAATTTTACAATGACGTTGATATAATTTTTGTGTGAATAGTGCCGTTAAATTAAAATTTGTACCTCCAAGTTATACTAACAAGTCATTAGCAATTCTTAGTATTTTATGATTCGTATTGACGAGTATCTAGAGATGAACACCGCTAATCAAACACCTAAAACAAATAATTAACTCATAATAATTTAGTTATCGTTATAATGATTTCGATATTTTTAGGATTGGGCGAAGAGTGCCGTGAATAAAAAGTGGCCTTTCATGTCATAACTGCATGTCTAAAAATGCCTCATATTCTAGGATGAGCAGTTAACTAGGTGGGCACGCATGTAGATCACTCAAAATGTATTTTAAAATGACATTAGTATAATTATCATTAAGACAATTTGATATCGTTGACTAAGTAGTGTCATTAAATTAAAATTTGAACTTTCAAGTTATGCTGACAAGTTATAAGCGTTTCTTAATATATTGTAAGTCATATTGACTAGTACAAAGTTCCGATCTCTCTAATGAAACGCCTAAACCGGATAGTTAATGCATAACGATTTCGTCGAGGTTATAACGATTTCGATATCTTTAGCATTGAACGAAAACTGCCATGAATAGAAATTACTCTTTGATGTCATAACATGTCAAAATGTTCCTCATATTGTATGGTGAGCCGTTCACCGAGTGGCGCATATTGACGATCACTGAAAAATTACAAAATGTCATTGATATAATTAGATCGGAAGAGCACACGTCTTAAATATCATTGAAAGAATAGTATCATTAAATAAAAATTTGAATTTTTAAGTTACACTGACAAGTCATAAGCAATTCTTAATACGTTGTGAGTTATATTGACTAGTATCTAGAGATGAACACTTCTAATCAAACACCTAAAATAGATAATTAACTGATAAAGATTTCGTTATTGTTATAATAATTTCGATATCTTTAGAATTGAGCAAAGACTATCATGAATAAAAAGTGACATTTCAAGTTAAAAATGCACGTCCAAAATACCTCATATTGTACGGTGAGCCGTTCACAAGGTGAAAGAATCTGGATGACCACTTAAAATGTATTTTAAAATGACATTAATATAGTTATCGTTATAACGATTTGAATATCATTGACTGAATAGTGTCATTAAATTTAAACTAGAACTTCCAAGTTATACTGACAAGTCATAAGCGTTACTTAATGTGTTGTAAGTTGTATTTACTAGTAGTTATAGTTGAACACCTCTAAGGAAACACTTAAAATGAATATTTAACACATAACAGTTTCGTTATCTTTTAACGATTTTGATATCTTTAGGATTGAGTGAAGAGCGCCGTGAATAAAAAGTGACATTTCAGTCATAACTGTACATCCAAAAATGCCTCATTTTTTACTGTGAGCTGTTCACAGGGTGGGCACATCTGAACAACCACTTAAAATCTATTTTAAAATGACATTGATATTCATATAATTATCATTATGACGATTTGAATATCATTGGGTGAATAGTCTCATTAAATTAAAATTTGAACTTTTAAGCTATACTGACAAGTCATAAGTGTTTCTTAATTTGTCGTGAGTCGTATTGACTAGTACTTAGAGTTGAACACATCTAAGGAAACACTTAAAATAAATAGTTAACTCATAACGATTTCGTTATCGTTATAACGATTTCAATATCTTTCTGATTGAGCGGAGAGTGCTGTGAATAAAAGTTGACCTTTTATGTCATAACAGCACGTAAAAAAAGGCCTAATATTGTATGGTGAGCCGTTCAAAGAGATCGGCGCATATGGACGACCACTTAAAAATTTTAAAAGTTAACTGATATAATTTTCGTTGTAATGATTTGAATATAATTGAGTGAATAATGTTATGAGATTAAAATTTAAACTTTCAAGTTATACTGACAAGTCATAAGAAATTTTTAATATGTTGTGAGTCTTATTAACGAGTACCTAGATATGAACAACTCTAATCAAACGCCTAGAATGGATAATTAGCTCATAACAATTTCGTTATCGTTATAACGATTTCCATATCTTTAGGATTAAGCGAAGACTGTCATGGAAAAAAATGACCTTTTATGTCATAATTACACGTACAAAAATGCGTCATATTCAATGGTAAACCATTTATAGGGTGGGTGCATCTGGACTGTAGATGTATAAACCTTGCAAGAAATCCAAAGCAAACCATTACAACTCAAAAGTTTACACCAAAACAATGAAAAACAAGAAAAACAAGAAATATGTTTTAAGTTCTTCTTCGTCAGATTGTGTTGGAATCTTTTATCAGGGCTCAGTAGTGTTCAACAGCCACCAAAACAAGTCTTTAAACTGACCAAGAAGAACGCAAAACAATAACCCTAAACTACTCTAATGGTAACTCAAAAATGACCAACAAAAGGAGCACTTTTTAGCACTGTTTTTCACAAGAAATAGCAAAGACAGTAGAGGCTCGGTGATAATCCAAGAAAGAAACAAAAGTCTTCTTTTAATAGTGAAAAAATCAGCCCCGCAAGCGAAAGTCAGTCAATGCCCAAGGAAAGGAATCAATCTCAAAATCCCTCCAAAAATCAGCCAATTTCAATCGTTCATGCAGGGAAAATAAATGATCATTTAGCAAGTTACCTACCAAAGTGAATAGGTTATATTTGGGTATGTCTAATAGAGCAACTATTAAATTAGTCGCTACAACTAGACGTGACATTCTTGGTCCAATATTGACTTGGGCAACACTTTAGACACCTTAATGTTTTTCCAGTCAACGACAAGCCATCATCGCCCCGGGTTTATTAGGTAGCAAATACCTAACATGGACAAACACTCAAAATGTATTTTAAAATGATATATATATATATATATAATTATCGTTATAACGATATATCATTGAGTGAATAGTGTCATTAAATTAAGATTTGAGCCTCCAACTTATACAAACAAGTCATAAGCATTTCTTAATGTATTGTGAGTTGTATTGATTCGTATTTAGAGATGAAAACCTCTAATGAAATACCTATAATGAATAATTTATAACGATTTCGTTATTGTTATAATGATTTCGATATTTTTAGGATTGAGCAAAACCTGCCATGAAAAAAAATTACCTTTAAAGTCTAAAATGCACGTTAAAAATGTTTCTTATTATTTGGTGAGCCATTCATGGGTTGGACACCTCAATATTACCACTTAAAATAAATTTTAAAATGATAGCGATATAATTATCGTTTTAACTATCGATAGCCTTGACGGAATTGTGTAATGAAATTAAAATTTAAGCTACAAACCATAAACATTTCTTAATTTACTGTGAGTCGTATTGACTAGCATTCATGGATGAACACCTATGACCGAAAACCTTAAATGCCTAATTAATTCATAATGATTTAATTATCGCTATAATGTTTGATATATTTAGGATTGATCGAATTCTACCGTGAATGAAGTGTGACCTTTCATATTATAACGGCACATCAAAAAATTCTTTATATTGTATGGTACACCATTCACTAGGTGGGCTCATCTAGATGACCACTTAAAATGTATTTTAAAATGATATTGATATAATTATCGTTATAACGATTTGAATATTACTCGTGAATAGTGTCATTAAATTAAAATTGAACTTCCAAGCTATACTGACAAGTCATAAGTACTTTTTAACGTGTTGTATGTCATATTGAGTAATATTTAGAGATGAACGCCTCTAACAAATTGCCTAAAATAGATAATCTACTCACAACAATTTCATTATCATCATAACGATTTTGATATCTTTAGAGTTGAGTTGAATTTTCCGTGAATAAAGAGTTACCTTTCAAGTCATAACAGCACGCCAAAAAATGTCTAATATTGTATAGTGATCGTTCACATAATGAGTGCATCTGGATGACCACTTAAAAATTTTAAAATGTCATTGATATAATTATCGTTATAAAGATTTCAATATCATTGAGTGAATGGTTTCAATAATTAAAATTTGAACTTCCAAGTTATACAGACGAGTCATAAGCATTTTTTAATGTGTTTTGAGTCGTATTGACTAGTATCTAGAGCTGAAAACCTCTAATCAAACACTTAAAATAGATAATTAACTCATAACGATTTCGTTATCGTTATAACGATTTCGTTAAGTTTAGGATTGAGCGAAAACTACCGTGAATAAAAAAATGTCCTTTCATGTCATAACAGCACGTTCCAAAAATGTTTGATATTGTATGGTAAGCCGTTCACGCGGCGGGCGCATTGAATGACCACTTAAAATGTATTTTAAAATGACACTGATATAACATTTATATAAGTATTGTTATAACGATTTAAATATTATTGAGTGAGTAATGTCATAAAATTAAAATTTATTAACTTTCAAGTTATAATGTTAAGAAATAAGCCTTTTTTATTATGTTGCGAGTCATAGTGACTAGTACTTAAAGATGAACACCTCTAGTGAAATACTGAAAATAGATAGTTAACTCATATCGATTTCACGATCGTTACAACCATTTCGATATATTTAGGATTGAGTGAAAACTGTCGCAAATAATAAATTAACTTTTCATGTCATAACAGCACCTAGAAAAATGCCTACTACTATATGGTGAACCGTTCAAAGGGCGAGCGCATATGGATGACCACTTAAAAATTTAAAATATCACTGATATAATTTTCGTTATAATGATTTGAATATGATGGAGTAAATAGTGTTGTTAAATTAAAATTTAAACATCTAAGTTATACTGACAAGTCATAAGCAATTCTTAATGTGTTGTGAGTCACATTGACTAGTATCTAGAGATAAACAGCTATATTCAAACCCCTAAAATGGATAATTAACTTATTACGATTTCGTTATCGTTATAACAATTTTGATTTTTTAGGATTGAGCGAATACAGACATGAATAAAAAGTAACCTTTCATGTGATAATTGCACTTCTAAATGTCATTAACCTTTGAGTTAAGAATTAGCTGGATCCTCAATCTTTTTTCACTTTTCTGTGTCTCTAACCTTTTATAAATTCACATGGTATGTCCTTTTTACCACTATTCAGTCAATTTTTCAAAAAAAAAAAGATGGTTTTACCCTTAGTTTTTTATTCGTAAAATAAAATATTAAAAAATAATTAAAAAAATTTAAAAAAAAAGAGAGAAAAAACCCACCCCACCTCCAACTCTTCCCTCAATTTGCTGCCAGAAACGAGCAAATTGGAGGATTTACCTCTCTAAAACTGCTGTAAGAAATGGCAAGTGGCAACACTTTTGCTGCCATTTACGGCAGCGAAATGGGGGGATTCACCCCCAAAAAATGCTGAAATGGTGCAGACTGTTGCCAATTATAACAGCATTTTTGCTATAGGAAACGACAACAAAATACTGCCATTTCCGCCAGCAAAAAAGGGGTGCAAACGGCAATATTTTACGGCAGTAAAAAATGCTGCTAGAAATAGTAGCAGTCTGTCGTCATTTCTAGCAGCATTTTCAGAGGTGAATTCGCCCACCGTTTACAGCAGTAAATGAGGGGGATTCGCCCTCTATTTTGGCCTTGGCAGTTCTTGGTTGGGAGTGAGGGAAGGGTAAGGGGAGGGTGGGGTGGAGGTGGTTTTTTTTTAACTTTTTTTAATTATTTTTAAATATTTTATTTTTAAAATTAAAAAGCTAAGGGTATAGCCGTTATTTTTTTGAAAAACTGACTGAATAGGGGCAAAAGGACCTATCATGCGAATTTATGAAAGGTTTGGGACACAGGAGAGTAAAAAAAAGTTAAGGACCTAATCAATTCTTAATTCAAAGGTTGAGGACCTTTTGTGAAATTAACCATTTTCCTTACAACGGTTTTAATATCATTAAGTGAATAGTGTCATTAAATTAAAATTTGAATTTTCAAGTTATACTGATAAATTATAAGCATTTCTTAATATGCTTTGAGATCGGAAGAGCTAATATCTAGGGATGAACACCTCTAATCAAACACTGAAAATTGATAATTAACTTATAAAGATTTTGTTATCGTTACAACAATTTCGATGTTTTTAAGATTGAGCTAAAGACTGTCGTGAATAAAAAGTTCAAAATCACATAATCTCCAAATGAGAAGTTTAATCATCATCATCTTCTCGTAATATACCTTTGGCTATTGTTGAAATGGAAACAATGTTTTGGTTGCATTTATCCTTCGGGAAAACAGTGGTTAGAACCTTGTTGGTACGCATGGATGCCTTCAAAAGCTTCAATGCCTGAAGAAACATCATATTCAACTTTCAAAACAAAATTACACTATAACAAGTTAAGAATTGATCTTCTTAAAACAGAATAGTTGGATGTACCTCATTCATCCCCAAGTCAACTTCCTTTTCCTGTAATGCAGACAATTCCTTGACGTTATATTGGTTTAAGTAAAGCAATGCTGGATGTGGTGGACAAAGGTTTCACAACCTGATCATCAGTTACCATGTAAGGCACCACATCTTTAACAAATCCGCCTTCTTTTGGTACATCCTTCTTTGAGGAAGAAGCAACGGGTTTGATAAGTCTAGAAATTGTACTAGAGCATGAAGAGCAAGGTGTATTTGGTTCATACAAAAAATAGTATTGGTTATGGTTATAATTTTTATTGCAATAACTACAATTGTAAAAGGTTTTTTGAGTTGGTTTATCAGTGAGCTTGGATAAAGAAACATAAGTAAACGGATTTGTTTCTTCGGGTCTTAGAATTATCTCCTTGTTCTTGCCTCGTAATCCATATGTAGCCCTCAAATTCTCGACGCTATCATAGAGTTTGCCTGAATAGCCCACCATTTCTTCTTTTCCAAGTAGCCTAATAGCAGTAGCTAATGGCATCACAAGAATATGAAATATGAAATCAACAGTCTTTTCCAAATTCAGCAAAGAGAACCTTTTTTTTCTTTTTGTCAACCAACATCTTCAACCTCAGTTTGGATTCAGACTCAGCCACCCTGTTTATACACGTAAATCTGCTCTTGCAAACTGGAAAGAAAATTCAAGGCCGGTTTATATAAAACTCAGGTCATGAATTAATGCGGACAATTCCTTGACATTATACTGGTTAAGCAAAGCAGTGCTGGATACGGTGGACAAAGGTTTCACAACCAGCCAGATCATCTGTTACCATGTAAGTCACCACATCTTTAACGAATCTGTATTCTTGTGATACAACTTTCTTTTGAGGGAGGAGTAACGTATATCATAACTCTAGACATTGTTTTGGAGCACGATGAGCAAGGTGTATTTGGTTCATCAAAAAAATAGTATTTGTGACTGCTATAACCATACGTATTTTCATCTTCCTTGAGAAGTCAAATTCAACAGGAAGTGAACCAATGAAATAATATATGCTACGTGACATTACATGGAATTCTTTAGCAGATCACAAGACTCAAGGGACAACGGAAATTTTTAACTTTGTCATCATCATACCTAATAAATAAATAAATTCAGGGCCAACAACAATCATCATGACCTATGACTCTTGTGATTAGATAAATTAGTAATTGCCAAAATCATAAACCAGTGATAATCGAGAATGAAGAAGGACCCAGAGCAATTGTCGCTCGAATAAGCTCACCCAAAAAAGCGCTTATCCTAGAGAATGCAAATTGCAATATTCCCTTGTGTGCCTTGGACAAATGGACCGGAGATTGACTCTTGGACGGGAAATAACCGCTGGGGATTGATATGTAGTCTTATCAAATTTGGAGATGGAAAGAACCGTTGTCGGATTAATTGATTTCATTCCTTATTATGCCTTACCTTGACTTACACTATATTAATGCACCCATGTTTCTCCATTTTATCCACCAAATTAGACCATCTTTTAATACTTGAGAATGGCTAAGATAGTATACGTGGTAGTCGCAATCGTGATGGTGGTTTCACCACTCGTTGAAGCTGAAACCTCGTGCAACAATGTTATGTTTACATTGTATCCATGCCTCGACTACGTCAGCAAGGGTGGCACTCAGGTGCCGGCCGAGTGCTGCAGTGGCATTATGTCCGTTTATAGCGACGCTACAACCACAAGTGACCGCCAGTCCATTTGCTCGTGCTTGAAAATCTTGGCCACATCTGCCCCCGCCTCAAGTATTGGCAATGCCGCTGGCCTCCCGGATAAATGTGGCATCCCTATTCCGTACAAGATCAGCCCCTCCACGGATTGCTCCAAGTATGCATACTTGATCTTGACATTTTTCGATCGCACTAACACATTTATTTCCCTTTAATCCATTATTACGGACTTGTTTTACTAGATATATATATCTAAAATAACTTGGGCTTTTGCTTATACTTCATTTTGAAAAAACAATAAAAAAAAAAACTTAACGAAATAAGTCATTTTGAGTCAATTTTTCATGAAAACTCAGTCAAGAAAGCGAATAAAGCCACTTGTATATGAAATTAATTACCGAAACGTATACCCTTTAATTAACTTTGAATCTTGAAAACTTGTCTTGCAGGGTACAATGAAGAGAGAGAGGCCGAGCAAAAATGGAAGAGATCGAGTTCAGTGGAAATCTTGCAATTTTAGTTTTACTTTATCTTGATGTTATCTACCTTGGGTCTTGTGGGAGATGTAATTGAAGTGATGGAGATAAATAAATTGGGGAAAACATTGAGATGTCTAATAACATGTTTTGATTATGACTCAATACAGAATAGTGCTACTTACTAAACTACAAATGCATCCCGAGACATTACTCAAACTCATTGGAGAGCGAGATAATGTAAAATAGATATGCATCTCTAGTCTAGATAATTTTTTTTTTTTCAATTTAAAGGGTTATGAGCAATAGGCCGACCTTTTTTGCGGCTTAAAGTTGCAAACCCTTTAGTAATAACGGAAAGGATCTTTCTATTTATATTTTAATAACACACCCTACACATAAAATATTTGCTATTCTACCAACTTTAATTATACTTATACCACGTTTTTCTCTCTCTCTCTCTCTCTCTCTCTCTTTTGTTTCTTTAATTTTTTATTATTATTTATTTTTATTTTTATATTAGTTTTTTAATTTCCACGTTGGAATTCCATAACTATAACCGATTTTTCTTAATTATAATATGATTATAACGGACTAATCGCTTTTTTTAATTTTGAAAAACTTGATTCCCCTGGATTCTTGTTGTTAACTTTATTGTTTTTGAATTTGATTACAATTTGACTTCTCATAAATTCTAGATGGTAACAATTTAAAAAAAAAAAAACAAAAAAAGAATGGTAACAAGACATTGTAAAACGGAAAAAATCGTATAAAAGCATCAAAAATCATAAAAAAGGAAAAAAAGAATGGTACCAACAACGTAAAAAAAATCATGTAAAATTTAAAAGAAAAATAATGGTAACACTCACCAAAAAACCAAAAAAAAAAAATTCATGTGAAATTAAAAAAAGAAAAAAAATGGTAACAAACATCTCAAAGAAAAAAATACCAAGGCAACAACTGGTAACAATTGAAAAAAAAAATGGTAACAAATGGAAAAAAATAGTACAAAAAACAATGGTAACACAATAATTATTCTCTCTATCATTGAATTTGAAACTATTTTTGCTTGTTATCTCTGGTTTTTTGATATGCAAGATACGCAAGAAGTAATTAAGATTTATCGAATTTATTAGAGATTGATTAAGGGCAATAATTTTCAATTATGATTTGATTTTGAATTGTTGATGAATACATTTAAGGATTAGGATTCTTGTAACTAAAATTAGATTTGAATGCTTGCATGATTCTAGGACAATAATGTTACCCATACTTTCCTTTTTTATAATACTCAATTTCATTTTTTTTTCAATTTGTATTTGTATATTTTATTTCTATTTATTTTCCTTTTTTTTTTTTTGAGGGGTGTTTTTGCAATGTAATAGTCTATATTTGCAATATGTTTTGATATAGAGGTACACATGAAATACATATTAAAAGGTATACGTTTTATGTAAAGAACCAATAAATATTTGTAAATTCAATGAAATATATTTATAAATAAAAAGTTCGACTAACCATCGTGGGCTAATTAAATAAATTTTGAGGAAATTGCAAAATATGATTTGGAGTTAGACATGTTTAAAAACTTTTCTAGAAATGTTTAATTTTTCTAATTTTTTGGATAAAAGTACGCCTAACAGAAAATGAAATTCCACCAAATTAATATTTTAATTTTCTTGTCTCAGTTAAAAAATAAAGGGAAAAAATGAAATTTTTTTTTGTTGATACCGTTTATCTGTAAAAATGACGTTGGGTGTAATTGAAAATTGGTAAATTATTTAGAATTGAATCCGTACTATGTGGAACGACGCTTGAACTGTAGTCAATTCATAGTTGAACTTGTAATTAGACACGATGGAAAGTCGTTGTGCAGCTATTTAGTTTAACAAAATTAGGACGTCTGAAATGTATAGATAGATATTCAAAATTGTTTAGAATATAAGTTTAGGGGTAAAAAGGGATATTTTATTCAACAGGAAAAAGGATTCAAGATATAATTAGTAGTAGGACTAGGCAAAAAAACCAACTCAACCAAGCTGGACTGAAAATCGACAGCTTTAGTCAATTTTCTTTAAAAAAAAAAATGAACGGTTCGCATGAATTAACCGGTTTTCAAAAAACCCCCACTTTTTAGGCGGTTAAACCGCCCAAACTAGCTAACCGAACTAAATTGGTTGGTTTTTGGTTTGCCAAAATAAAAACCAATTCTAGGCGGTTCAGTTCCAAGACCTATTGCTCAGTCCTAATTAATTAGAAGAGTCCCTTTCAAGAACTTCATGAAAGTTTTGTTAAAAAACTTCCTACCTATGTGGAATACATGGATACATGCCATGTTGATTTGAAATACCCATAATTTTAACTTAAAATACATGTGGTGTGCAATATATATTTATTCATATTACATGAGTGGAAAGTTTTTTTACAAAACTTTCGAGAAGTTTTTGTAAACTTTCCATAATGAGTAATATTATTATTATTATTATTATTATAAATTGAAGCGTTTGAGTAGGTCAAAAATAATTAATTAAATTAAATAGATTGAAACATTGAAGAGTATATGAACAAGCATGAAGAACGCTGTTTATTGCTTTTTTTTTATGTAATTTTCATTAAATAGTAAAACTGTAACGCTCATGATTGACTGAGTTAATTAGAGGCAGGGGAAGAAATGCAGAATTATACAAAATGTAAAATACTAGTAACAAAATTTATGGTGGTTCGAATAAGTTGTGCAGTAGTTAAGATATTCATGTTTCGAGTTGAAGGTCTCGAGTTCGAACTACACCTAACACCATTGCCGTCCCCTATCTCCCTCTTGTATTAAAAAAAAACAAAAAAATAAAATTTATGCAGAAAAATTGGGGAAAAATGCTCTTCCGATCTAATAATATAAAACGATCAAAGTATGGAATTATTATCAAAACTATCTTGTATTGTCATATGTAAATATAATAATATAATATAATAATAATTCAAAGCTTGACTAAACAAAAATGAGGTAGTTCCAATTATGGCGCAATAGTTGGATGTTCAAATTTTGAATAAAATGTTTCAGATTCAATCACATCTACTCATCTCCTAATTCACATCCCATCTCCAAACTATATATTAATTAAATGAAAGGAGCTGCGGGACATTTGTACGGCAGTTTTCCAACCAAAAACTCTATTAGTAGAGTCTTTTTAGAGATTTTATTTTATATTGCGGTAATCTGTGTGGTATTCAAGATTTTTCAATTTTTTTAAATTTTTTTATTTACTTTCCTATTATCCATTCACCATTTTGAAATAAAATTCACTATTAAATTTAATAACTAATAGATAATTATCATCAATTAATTATTTAAATTATAGATAAATTTGATTATCCAATTGTCAACATATTTTTAAATTTGTAATTTATCATTAATAGAAAATAAACATATATATATCGATTGTTTAAGTTAATTAAAAATTATAATTGTAATTTTTTCTTATTTTTCCCCATATAAATGAATCTTAATAATTACGACTATTTTATATATAATTGCTTTTATGTATTATTAATTTATATGATCTTCATGCTATCTGACTCTATTGGTCTCAAATAAGAAATATTTTCAGTGTACACAACACCATCCAATTAGAAATTACTTCATATAATGTTATTTATCTAAATTAGTGTAATGATATCTATTTGAGTAATAATAACAATCAGGTTAAAATTTGTTGTAAACTATAATTATCTTAAAATGACCAGAAAAATTACATTATTTTTTGGTTGATATTAAAGATTAATTATTCATTTAATTATTCATTATTAGGTAATGTAACCTTATAAAATTTCACCATACAAAAAAAATGTATAAAATTTCATATTATTTATTTTTTTAAATAATTTGATATGTATTCTTCCCGTGCAACGCACGGGTGAAAATATAGTCTCTCATTGTATCAAAAAGCAAATTAAATGAGACTTTTCGTCAAGACCTTTCTGGCTTAATGAGATGGACTGAGTTTGGAACATGCTATTTGGGTTTAAAAAAATGGTTGCTAAAAAATAATATAAAACACGTGTGGTTCGTGATTACTATTGATTTAAAAATAATGAGATATACTGAAAAATATGACCATATCAAGTGTGTACTGCATACTTTATTGTTCAAATAGTACAGCTTAAGTCAATTTTGCTTAAAAAACAACTAGTACTCCGTTACAAAGACCACTTATAATTATGAAAACACAATAAACCGCTTATTGTTTTATGAAAACACATGTATTTTTTTTTTTTAAGATTTTTACAAATACAATCTTTATAAAAGTCTCATAACATTGTTTTTAAAGGAAAACTAGATTTTTCACCCGTGGAATGCACGGGTAGAGATTTAGTAAAAAAATCATACATTATAAGTAATTTAATAAAAATTTAGATACTTAATGTCACAAAAGAATATAAGAACTGTAATATTTACAAATGTAATTTGTATTTTAAATGGAAGCATTGGATCAAATAATATCAGGGTCTTTCTTACAATAAAAAAATTTGTCACTTACATCTGATTCAGATAGAATTTTTGCCTAAATGATGCGATCTCGATGTCTTGAGATTATAAGTATTGTACCATTACACAATATAGTTGAATGACAAAAATTTCTTAACAATATACCAAGAATATTGATCTTTAATTTCAACTTATGGATGAAAATTCTAGAGTATCGTTCAAGAATTCAGATTTGTAAAGATTTTTAGTAGAAATTGTTGTTAAAATATGATGAAATAATAGCATGACCATATCTATGATGTATGGCAAACGGTTAAAATTTATTTAAAATTATATCTCAAGATAGATGTTAAATGCTTTTGTCAACTCTAAAATTATTTTTTTACTATTCCTTTTCAGTAAAATGTGTCATTTAGAGTAATTATTTTTTTATTACTTAAGACTATAATTTCATGATAATAAGGTAATAATATAGCTTTAACAAATTGACCTTCTTGTAATTACGTATAACTTTAGTGATATAATTATTGATAATTAAAGTGAAGAGACCTAATTCCTAGTAAATTAAAGTCTTTGATATAATTATTGGTAGCTAAATATCATTTATCCATTTGCAAGTAAAGTAAAAATTCAGTGACATTTGATACAATTAATGTTGTCATAATTTATGTTTTTTTCCTTAGTAACAACGGAAACAAAAAAGTGTCTTAGATAATTGATAAAATAATATAGCTTCATATAATTCAACTTGACAATAAATTTTGATGGCAGAATTCATGTTGTGAAGACAGTCAGTAAGAATATTAAAAGATAATGTAGTTAATTGGATTGAACTCATACAGAAAAACCCAAAAAAATTCACATGACACAACTCAATTTATTCATGTATGTATTTATGCATGATTGCATTATAGTATTGTAAAAGTAAATAATAACATATTTTATATTATATCTATGTCTACCTTAGATGAAAAGTTGAAAATGAAAATAAAGTATAACTATCACTAAATACAATAAACGAAGTTTCTTAAAAGAAGGGATACCAAGATACCTAAAAATATCATACAACATCAATGTCATTGTCAACGGTGGAATCTAAAGAAATCCCACCTTTGCATTGTACAGATACGTGTCATCAGATTTGCATAACAAAATCAGTAAATAAACAATTTTGATTTAGTACTTGGCGCATTAAATTAATATTTTATTAATAACATATTAATATTTACTTTAATATGTACTCAATTAATGTTTTATTATATTTTACTTTTAAATCATTTAACTTATTTTATATAATTAATTAACAGTCAAATAATATGTATCTCGCATGTAATGTACAAACCTGTATTCATTTGATACCGTTCAAATAAAAATTTTCATATCCATATAAGAAAGCACATTCGAAATTCCCTTTTTAACCGGATAATACATTGTTTCCCCACATGCCTTTTTAATTGGGTGATACTTCATTTTATTTTGTGTATGTACCTATAATATCACATTGTTATTTTAGTCTAGCAAAAACAAATATATATAATCTTTAAAAAAAGTAACATGATTTTATAATGACAATCATTAGAGTTATAGTGTATATTAGTATCAAAATTAATATGTAAATTTATTTTTTAAACAGTCTGTCATAAATAAAGTACAATATATTAGTTGCATTGTCTAGAATTACGAACGCATTGTCTAGAATTACAAATTGATATGTGAATAACAAATTACTACTGGATATTTGTAATAAAATATTTGAGTATTGAGTATAAATTTAGTTGCATAACTGAGTCTATAATTTTGAGTTCACTCCAAACACGTCATTCAAGTTCACAAGTCAAATATATATAAAGTTGTAATAATTAGCAATCAAATGATCAAATCACAATCAATTATAGTGACTATGAATTTAACATCTTACCTTGGCGTTGTATGGGAAAACTAATTCTAAAAAAATTCAATAATAATAAATAATAAAATATTGAACAAATACATGCTATAAGATTTATATAACAAAAACAGTAAATATACAGTTTTTAATTAATATTTGACACGTTAAATTAATATTTTATTAATAATATATGAATAGTTACCCGTTTATATACTTGGTTAATGTTTTACTATATTTTACATTTATATCATCTATCTTATTTAGTATTATTAGTTAACAGTCTAGTAATACTATGGGTATGTACATTCTCGTATTTATTCGATTCCCGTTCACCAAAAAAAATTTTCATACTCATAAGAAAGTATTTTCCATTTTAACCGAATAATATCTCGTTTCCTCACACACATTTTTAATAGGGTGGTACTTTATTTTATCTTATACAAATACTTATATATAATATTACGTTGCTATTTTAGTCTAGAAAATAACAAATATAATCCTAATTAAAAAGTGGCCAATATATATCTATAAGTAAATTAGTCTGCGGTTTCTTTGTACCGTAGTTTTCCCGCAAAAAAGTCTGCTAATAAGGCCTTTTTTCGATATTTTATTTCTTATAGCTTTAACTCATGTGATATTCTTAATTTTTTCAATTTTTGTTCTCTTTTACATCATTCATCCAATTTTTTGAAATAAGATTTACTATTTAGTTTAATAATTAACACCTATTTATCATCATTTAAATGTTTAAATTATAAGATAAATTTGATTATGTAATGATAGATAAGTTTCGATATCATTACAATATTTATAGTTTATAAATTTTTTAGAAAAAAAATTGTAGTTTATAATTCATAAAATAATGCAAATTAATTAATATGAATAAGAAATAAAATTGATAACCAGTGTTCGTCAAATAATAATAAAACAATAGAAATAAATATGAATGAGAAACATCGGATAATAAATTTCATTTAAGAATTTTTGTTTTGTTAATAAATTATCTTAATTAAATTGAATATTTAATTAATTGAACATATATATATCGTTAGTTTAGATTACTAAAAAATTATAATTGTATTTTTTTAATGTTTCCTACTATAAATGTTAATAATTACGACCATTTTTCTTTAAAGGGATAAACATTTTACACACTACAATTTATTTATTTCGTAACTATAGGCTAAAAACAAAGCGTGATTTTTGTAGGAATTTTTGAATCTCGAGAAGATAAACTTGAAGATAGCGATACAAAATAATGTTCTTCTTCTCAATTGGGCTAATCAATATTAGAGGAAGTTAATCAATATTTAAGTAAAAAAGAAAGAAAAATATTCACATTTCTTTTTATTCAGGAATTCAATCGGACCTAGGAATGTCTTTTGTCAATTCAACTGGACCGGGGAATTATAGCATTCATTAAATTGAATCTTTATTTCTTCCATAAATCCAATTTCGTATGTTTATAAATTTAGAAACGCTACAGACAAACAATTATTAACAATTTAATATTTTCTTTGAGTGAAAATACGCGAGAATAGTAATATATAAATAAAAATTATTAACAAACAAAAGAGTTAGTATAATGATTTAAAAACTTGTTACTCTTAACATGCATGTCACAAATTCAATCCTTCACTATTACATTTGTAATGAATTTTTAATTAAAAATAACAGCTGGTGGGGTATGGTGTTATAAGCAATTATATCAGATAGAGTTTAGGCAAGAAAGAATTTTTAACTGCACCAGATGAAATTGCAACTATCCTAGAAAAACTGTCATTTAATATATACGTACTAGGTTTTTTCACCCGTTCATAGAGTTACTGTGTACATTCATATCAAAATTGACGTGTGAATATAAACATCATGTCATAAATAAAGTACAATGTACCAGTTATATTGTATAAAATTGCGAATTCAAATGCAAACGGTAAAATGCCTAAGTTTATAATTCTGGTCTTCTCCAAACACGTCGCTTAAGTTCACACATTTAACCTATTTAAACATATAATAATTAACAGTCAAATAATTA
>CAVNYN010269027.1:0-46547 GCA_963692815.1 Nyctanthes arbor-tristis
GTCCCCCGATTCACATCTTCCTTTTTGCCAAACACCAACACGTGTTCTACAAATCATTAAGCAATATAAAATAAAATTTAGTTAAGCCACACTAAAATAGACTTTTACAACATCTCCTATATAGTTTAATTGAACGCCTTGATGAAATCCATCCTCGATCCCTCAAATTAGAAATTATAAAAAAAAATTACGTCAAATCGGAAAATTGAAATTGGGAACTTGAAAAGAGACCTGTATAAGTTCATTGAGTTGGAACAAATGATTGGATGTTAGAAATCACCTTTGAGTAAACAAAATAAAAGCAAAGCGTAGAATAAATCATTTTAAGAGAGTTGGGGGGGGGGGCGAGGTTGAATTGTCCACACACCTTCAATTGATTGAGAAAATTGTTTCCGGCATGAAGCGTAGATCTGGGTTTGAGGTTTTAAGCTCAGTCAAATTCGGGTAACTGGACTTCAAAATCAGCCGCACAAAAGAACCAACGAAATTGGCTAAACCACGTCCATTCGATACTTGAGCTATCACGGAAGAGTGAAAGTGCAAAAGAATAATTTTTTAAGAAAAAGGGAAAGAAATGGAGTGGAAGACAGCGGGAGGTGCAGAACTATTTTTAGAAAAAAATGGGGAAATAAAAGAAAAAGTGGAAGACAACCATGATTTCAACAATAACCACTTACAACAATAAATAAATGCTGGTGAAATTGGATATAGATTTCGATTGCCTCTAGCAACGATTCAGACTGATGGCGGAGATGAAGAGCACAGAATATTTGGGAAGGTAGGCTTTCGAAGTTGAGAACACGGGCAGACAGACCATTGGAATGCCTGGCAATCCGTGAAGAAGGAAAAAATGGGGAAAAAGCCCAAACGTCGTCGTCTTGGTCGAAATTTTGACCACACTAAATTGATCTTGACATATTCACTCTTTTATATATTTCACGGAAGAGTGAAAGTGCAAAAGAATAATTTTTTAAGAAAAAGGGAAAGAAATGGAGTGGAAGACAGTGGGAGGTGCAGAACTATTTTTAGAAAAAAATGGGGAAATAAAAGAAAAAGTGGAAGACAACCATGATTTCAACAATAACCACTTACAACAATAAATAAATGCTGGTGAAATTGGATATAGATTTCGATTGCCTCTAGCAACGATTCAGACTGATGGCGGAGATGAAGAGCACAGAATATTTGGGAAGGTAGGCTTTCGAAGTTGAGAACACGGGCAGACAGACCATTGGAATGCCTGGCAATCCGTGAAGAAGGAAAAAATGGGGAAAAAGCCCAAACGTCGTCGTCTTGGTCGAAATTTTGACCACACTAAATTGATCTTGACATATTCACTCTTTTATATATTTAGGATTAGGAAATAAATTACAACTTCGTTTTTCCTAGGACAGCGACACATGCGTCCACGTTTAAATATGGTGGTCCAAGTTTACTTATTTATTTGAATATTATTGTATAAGGCAGCCTTTTGACGATTGTGTGATTAAATTATTAACGAGTAATGCTATTTATAAGCAAGAAAACCAGCTTTGGAACAGCATTAATTAATTGTTTAAGGCAATTAACTTCAATAGCACGATGTTTCCTCCTCTAAGAAAGTCAACGTGAATTTACCATTGGGGGGGGGGGGGACGTGTGCATTGTTTCTTAATTATATATATATACACAGACGTGTGCTCTTCCGATCTTATCATAATGCCATTCACATGCAACAAATATATAGTAATGCTAATTGGAGAATGATCTTTAATTTAATTAGCATTATTTTTTTAATCAAAAAAATGAAGAAGTGTTCGTTCATGTTTTATAAATAGCAAGAAAATCAGTGGTGTTTTGCACCAGTTTAGGTGGCATTTAATATGTCATTAAATAATAAGTGGAATTAAATGAATAAATAAATGATTCACTTAATTCAACTTATCATTTAGTGATACCTTGATATAGTGCCAAGCACCAGTAGTGCTAAATAACATTACTCTTTAATAAAGAATAATGTTATGTAGCACCAGTAGTGCTTTACACCAGTCTAGGTGGCATCCAATGTGTTATTAAATGATAAGTGGAATTAAATAAATAAATAAATGATCCACTTAATTTAACTTATTATTTAGAGCCACCTTGATATGATACCAAGTACCAGTGGTACTAAATAACATTACTCTTTAATAAAGAATAATGCTATGTAACACCAGTGGTGCTTTGCACCAGTTTAGGTGATATCTAATGTGTCATTAAATAATAAGTAGAATTAAATGAATAAATAAATGATCCACTTAATTCAACTTATCATTTAGTGCCACTTTGATATGGTGCCAAGCACCAGTGGTGCTAAATAGCATTACTCTTTAATAAAGAATGATGTTATGTAGCACCAGTGGTGCTTTGCATCAGTCTAGGTGGCATCCAATGTGTCATTAAATGATAAGTTGAATTAAATGAATAAATAAATGATCCACTTAATTCAACTTATCATTTAATGCCACCTTGATATGATGTCAAGCACCAGTGGTACTAAATAACATTACTCTTTAATAAAGAATAATACCATGTAGTACCAGTGGTGCTTTGCACTAGTCTAAGTGACATCCAATGTGTCATTAAATGATAAGTGAAATTAAATGAATAAATAAATGATCTACTTAATTCAACTTATCATTTAGTGCCACCTTGATATGGTGTCAAGCACCAGTAGTGCTAAATAGCATTACTCTTTAATAAATAATAATACTATGTAGTACCAGTGATACTTTGCACATGTCTAGGCGACATCTAATGTGTCAATAAATGATAAGTGGAATTAAATTAATAAATAAGTGATCCACTTAATTCAACTTATCATTTAGTGCCACCTTGATATAGTGCCAAGCACCAGTAGTGCTAAATAACATTACTCTTTAATAAAGAATAATGCTATGTAGCACCAGTGGTGCTTTGCACCAGTCTAGGTAGCATCTAATGTGTCATTAAATAATAAGTGGAATTAAATGAATAAATAAATGATCTACTTAATTCAACTTATCATTTAGTGCCACCTTAATATGGTGTCAAGCGCCAATAGTGTTAAATAGCATTACTCTTTAATAAAATATATGAACGTCTTCAAATTTTATTTATTAAAGAATTGTAAGGTTGATTCAAAACTAATTTCTAATCTAAAGAAAAAGCATTATTCATTTGCTAAATGAGATGCCTTGGATGAGCTAAATGAGAAATGATTTTATTTCATCACTTCTCTTTTATATATTCAATAATTTTCGGGACGTGCTTATTTGATATGAAAAAGTGACATATTTAATTGTCAACAATGAATCGGATAATTGTAAGCCTCCAAATCCACCACTTACATATATAAACAACTAATCCATATTTGTCAACGAACCCATATTAGTTATTTATATCAGATAAACATGTTTTCTTTTAATTATTTTTCTGTCCTCCTATTGTTATTATATTATTTTATTATTATTATTATTTGAGAGGCTTTTGTCCTTTATAGAAAAGCAGCGAAAAAAGGACTATGCCGATTGCATTTTTTATTTTTCTGCTTTATTTAATACTAAATAAAGAAATTTTGAAAAAAAAAAGAAAGAAAGAAAGACAGGCTGTACGTGAACAAAATTTGAGAATGGAGGATACAATTTGAATTATTTTTCACAATTTAGAAAAACTAAAGTCTACAACGGATAGTATACCTTGAGATTGAGATCCTCTTGTGTGTGTGTGTGTGTGTGTGTGTATAGTTTTAAAATGTGCATGGAAGTTTTTAAATCTTTTTGAATCTTAACATGTAAGAATTAAATCCTTCAACACTATATTTTTCACCCGTGGGATGCACGGGGTAGCGATTTAGTGAAAATGCTATACTTCAAAAATAGTGTGATAGGAGTTAATACTTGATGTCGTAAAATTGATATAAAAACTATAGCTTGCACAAATAGAATGTAGATTGTACAATAGCAAATAACATATAATAGCAAACATATACGAATAATAAGCAAACTCTGGTGTTTATTGTATACAATTAGAAAAACCATCTAAAAATATAGTTTAATAAGAACTGTGATGACTTAAACAAATGCACAAAATAAAATATTGATAACATTGATTCGTCAACAATAAACAACGTAAAGTTATTACAAAATATCTTTGTGGTGGAAAAAGATACAAAGAATTATTTGAGATAATCATCCAAAATTAACATTAGTATTCAATAAAAAATAATCACTAAGTTCCAGAAATCATCTTGTAATATTTTTTGTTTGACATTTTATTGTTTACCTATCTACACGAAAGTAGAGATTTAGTGGCCTAGGAAAAACAATCACCATTTCCATATTCAAATGAGTGAAAATTAGAAATCCCAAACCCCATTTGAAAGTAATAAAAATCTAATACTAGTATTAGTTTAGCCCAAAATAACTACAGGCGTGAGCATCACTCTACAGATCTATCGAGTGAGTGATTATATTCTAATTATGCCCACACAGTTTAATTTGTGGAGTGATTGATAATTCAATAAGTGAATGACTTAAGTAGCATCTGTGTTAAATTAGATTTCAAGTTTTTAACCAAGAAAGTTTAGTTTCCTCTATTTATTAAATAATTTTGATAGCTTCGTATGTAATGCATTTAAGATAAATTCTCTTATTAATAGATACATATCCAGATTATTATTTAATAACTAAATCAACCAATACATGAAAAAGAGTACCAACGTATTATGATAGTAAAATTGAACGGTTAAACTACTTCATTCATTTTTTTAATTTTTATTTTTTGGGATTAACTGTATATAAATGCCACCATTGAGCTCCTTAAAATGTAAGTGTTTGATAGAGAAGTGAGTGCAACAGTGTTACAACTGTCTCAAATCACTCACCGTCTTCAATGATAAAAAGCAACTCTTTTTAATCAATAGATTCCTGATAGGTGTAGAATGTCTAAGTATTTTACCGTAGATTCCGGATTTACAAACAAACAAAATCCAAAATAGACAAATAAAATCTATTAATTATAATTCAGAAAAATCCTAAAGTTCCACATTCTCATGCTCCTTTCTCGTCTCGATTGCTTACCTCAGTTACAGGATATAAGTCCTACTATGCAATATTTAAGTTCATGTACAATCGATAGCATAATTAGCATTTAATTAAGAACAACACTGTATGAAGAAATGAGTCAAAGATTTCAAAGGGAAAATTAAAAGGAAAAGAAACAAACAAAAAAGGTGAATGTCGTTGCAAAATAGAAACGCAACTTGCAAAACGTGTTTTCACACTTAAAACCAAAATATTAAAATATGTAATTCAACAAAACAAATAAAATAAATGAAAATCAATTATCAGATAAGTTGGTAATCATAAAAAAAAAGAAGCACATACCAAAATACAACAATACTTAATCCAGAGCACGCCAGTATGTTAGTATATTGAATAAAGAAATCAGGAAAATATGCAATGAGAACGAAAAGGAAAAAAGTAATGCTACCTTAGTCATGTTGTCATTACAATCTTACAGCCTTCTTCGATCCTTTTAGGATATGCTTTGAATAACTAAGTAAAAAAATAAAAAGAGAATACTTTTATTATGAGCAATATGAGGATTGAGGAGGAAAAAACACACTTCTATTATCAAATAAAAATAGTATCATCACAATATGATTGAGGTCCTTTATACCTTGAACAAATTGTAAGATACTCTAAAACTAACCGTAAAGCATAACAACAATTCATCTCAAGTTTCAATTTTTCTAAAAAAAATAAAAGCAAAATCACCACAATATGAATGAGGTCCTTTAAACCTTGAATGTGGTTCCTCTATCTCTACCAGGGTAGAACTTAGTACCATTCCGTATCATTCTAGTATAATGAATTGGAACAGAAAAACCATAATCCGTCAGTAACTGTGATTCCAATACACAATTCACTGTTAAATTAACCATATTTCTCCCAGTTCTATAATACCCAATAGAAATACGTATTTTTTTCTGAAAAAAAATGTACTTTATTCAGATAAAAAGTCATATGAATTGGAAGAAGTCTGACAATATTGATAGAGAAAATTAGCAAATTTATTGCAAAATGCATAAGTTTTGGAAATCATTACGTCAATTAATATATATGGGATTTGTAGCTCTTTTTTGTGCCATTTGGAATCTTGGCCCCGTCTTTTATTTTTTATTTTTTTTCTCCAAGTGTTATTTTTAGATTATTTGTAATTTCTTTGTGTAAATTAATGTGACTTTTAATATAAATATGATTATGTAGAAATTTCTATATGTGACATTTAGTTACAAAATAACACAGATGTGAATTTTATTTATGTGACTTCTTGATAATAAAATATATTGATAAATATAACATATTTATAATTAAATTTTTTTTATGTGACTCTTTTTATATGCGATTTATTGATCAAATAAGACTTTTAAATTAAATGTGACTTTTATATGGTTTTTTAATTATTAAGCGTGACTTTTACTTTTGCATGTGACTTTCTAATAAAAAAATGTGGTCGTGACTTTTTACCCATTTCAAGTACTTGTTTTGTGAATTACTATTTAAATGTGACTTTTTACTTAAATATCATACTTGTTTTGTGATTTATTTATCAAATGTGACTTTTAATTAAAAACGACTTGTTATGTGACATTTGAATTAAAAGAGTGGCTTTTTAGTTTTTAATGAAAAAAGATTTGTCATGTGACTTTTGAATTAAAAATGTAATTTTTTAATAAAATGTGACAATCGCTTTGTAACTTATTAATTATCAAATGTGATTTTTTTATGAAAAGCGACTTGTTATGTGACTTTTTGAATTAAAATGTGACTTTTTTTAAATAAAAATTAACTTTTTAGGTGACTTTCGAACTAAAATGGGACTTTTTAATGAAATGTGAAAAATTTGTCATTTATTAATCAAATGTAACTTTTGAATTAAAAAAGTGATTTTTTAATGAAATGCTTGCTTTCTGACTTACCAATCAAATGTGACTTTTTACTGAAAAGCTACTTGTTATGTGACTTTTGAATTAAATATGATTTTTTAATGAAATGTGACACTTACTGTGTGACTTATTAATCAAATGTGATTTTTTAATGAAAAACGACTTGTATGCAACTTTTGAATTAAAAATGCGATTTTTTAATTAAATGTGACACTTATTTTGTGACTTATTAGTTGAAAAGTGACTTATTATGTACTTTTAAATTAAAAATGTGATTTTTTATTTTTATACGTGACTTTTTAATTGAATGTAACACTTTGATTTTATAACGTCTCAACACTTTATTCTTGTAACATTTTAATTAAAGAGTCATAGTGAATTGCCATTGTTAATTATTTTTCAAAAAATAAAATGGAAGATATATAATTTTATATGTGTGACGTTTTGAAAAAAATACAATGACTAATGTGGATTTTTTTTACACGAACACAACATATATACAGAGACACTAAATGTCATCTAATAAAACTATATTTATAATTTTTGAAATTTATATATGTAACTTTTTAAAAATAGCATAAATGTGACTTTGTGAGAATGCAAACAAAAATTTTACTCTTTTTTTTTTTTTATAAAACTGTGTCCACTAATTTTCTTAGGCGGGAAAGACTTAATTCAATTGTGCCAGACAATTTCTTAATTGTGCCAGACAACTGTTATTTAATATATATATATAGATAGTGAGCAAATCCCAATTTAATTAAAAAAAGAAGAAATAATACCACATAAAGTGTTAAATTTGTTGTTAACTTTAATAATAAAACTAACAACTTGTTAAATTAAATGCTTTTAGCAACTATTTTAACACCACCAATGCAGGTTGTTTTTTGAGTCGTTAACTAACAACTCATCTAACAATCTATTTTAGCACTATCAATGTGAATGCTCTAATGTTTTCAAGTTATTCCTAACATTCTTAAAATGTTTTCATGATAAAGATGGTTAACTAAATTAATTCAATTTGCTTTGGTTATTTTCTTTGACAGTTTGATCCTTGACTCTTCACTTTACCTATGTCTGATAGACCACGTAAGATGAAGTAGAGTGGTGGAGATAATTTCACTGATAGTGATTTTTCTGGCCGAAGTAGGTAACCATTCTTTACATCTCCTGTAATGGTTGAGGTAGGTGAAGGATTTGCAAGATTTGCTCAATTTCTATGTTTCTTCTATTTTATTCTAAGGGAATTGGATTGATCTTTCATGAAATTTGGTTTAAGGGTGAGCTTGATCAACATCTCTTTTAAGGGTTTTTACTTTATTACGCCACTCACTAGAATCGTTTTCAAAACTTTAAAAATGATTATCAAAGACGCTTATTCTAGTGATAAAAAAAAAATTCTCTCTCATACTATGTTATTTGATACAAGTTCAAGTTACCATTTATCATCCCCAAATTTAGTGAAAAGAAAAAATTGAAAAATGATAAAGTTTATTTGAATCGAAAGTGAAATTGCCTGAAATCCCCTCCCAATATTTTCCCATTGTGCGTCCCGCTAATCCCGCCAAGCCCAAAACACCCACGAATTCAAACTTGCCGTGATCATAATCCAAGACATACCTCAGACCTCATCTTAGCCGTTGATATAATTAAACAGCGGCTATCGTTTATTCCATAAACATCTCACGGATCAATGCCTTACCCCACCTCGCAATAAATAGTTCCTCCCTGTTCGGCAGTTTCATCTAAATTCTGTCATTTCTACGCTTTTTGAAGATTCAAAATTGTCTGCTTCAGGTTTTTCCCTTTCATCCCGATATCATGTTCTCAGTTTTCTGTAGCTATCATTATTTTGCCAGTTGGATATTCGACTAATCTGTTTGTTTGTAATTTTGAATTACAGAAAATACTAACTCTTTGATTCAAGCATGTCGGGACGCGGCAAGGGAGGCAAGGGATTGGGCAAGGGAGGAGCAAAGAGGCACCGAAAAGTCCTCCGCGATAACATTCAGGGCATCACCAAACCCGCCATTCGTCGGTTGGCCAGAAGAGGTGGAGTGAAGCGTATTTCCGGGCTAATCTATGAAGAAACTCGTGGGATTCTCAAGATTTTCTTGGAAAATGTCATTCGCGATGCTGTCACCTACACTGAGCATGCCAGGAGAAAGACTGTAACTGCCATGGATGTTGTGTATGCGTTGAAGAGGCAGGGCAGGACTCTCTATGGATTTGGTGGGTAGAAGTTTTATTAGGAACCAAAAAGTCTTGCTGTCAAGAAAACAATTCAAGTGTTGGGGTTTTGAATCTCGTTCTGTTTTTATAGCATAATTAGTTAGTAATCGATTTTTAGCTTAGGTTCTTTGCTAAATCGTGATGGTGGATTGTAGATTTTGATGTTAATGATTTGAATGTGTTACTTGATATTAATGTGATATCAGTTTCTTATTAACACTTCATTGGGCTTGTTATTTGAAGTTTTAACAAAATTTAAATGTAACTGGGAAACAATTGATACCAGATACTGGGAGTCTTGATGAATTTGGTACAATAGGTGTTTTCCATCAAGAAAGAGCAAAAGAATCCAACATAATACATGCTTTTAATTCTGAGTTTGAATGCAATAAGCACACAGTGAAAACACATATCTAGGAGGGAAAGCAGGCTTAACTAAGTGTTTGAATAATTATAGATTTAGAGACAATTAAACTAAAATTTGGAACTTTCTACAACGATTGCTAAACTGATGTTGCAAATTTGACCCGCAGAAGAGTGCCAAAAAATCGTAGTGCATTATAGTAAGCAATCTCTGATGTCACCAGTTGAAAACCCGGTAAGATTTTGTTGACCCATCAATGCTGCTAGTGCCAACAAGAATTCAATTGACTGGAGTTTGTGAAATGATGGTGTTATGGCTCCGCATGGAGTCATCGACCCTCAGATTTCACCAGTTGGGAAAAAACTCGACTCATTGAGACGCCAGAAAGATCATCAACGCTTGATGTTTCAAATTGGGCAACAGAATGGCTGGCATCTTCATTGTTGAATTCACCAATTTGTGGCGAGAGCTGGCCAATGGCATTGGTACTATTCTCCTCAGGATCATTGTGAACAGTTGCCTCTTGAAGTTGAAGTGCGTACTCAAGATTCCACAATACATCTCCCATAGAGGGCCTGTCCACCCCGAAATCAGCCAAGCATTTCTCCACAGTTTCTCCAAACTTCCTGAGAGAATCTGGTTTTATTTTTCCCACGAGATTCGGATCTATAATTTGATCTAGCTGTCCTTTCTTCTGCCATTTCATTGCCCATTCAGCTAAGTTAACCATTTCTCTTGGAAGAGTAGGATCAATTACAGGCCTTGCACAGAGAACTTCAAACAGAACCACCCCGAATGAGTAAACGTCTGACTTTTCTGTTAATTGTTGCCTTCTGAAATATTCAGGATCCAGGTAACCAAAACTCCCTTTGACTGCTGTACTAACATGGGTTTGATCAAGCTCAGGCCCTGTCTTAGAAAGTCCAAAGTCGGCAACCTTTGCCATAAGATTCTCATCGAGCAAGATGTTAGCAGACTTCACATCACGATGAATAACTGCTTTGGCATCACCTGTGTGAAGGTAGTGCAGTCCTCTTGCTGCTCCAATGCATATCTCAAGCCTCGGCTTCCAACTCAAAGTAGGAAGATTTGAACCATAGAGATGACTTTTGAGGGTTCCATTTTCCATGTATTCGTAAACTAGAATCATCTCATTCTTTTCGTCACAGTACCCAATCAAAGACACCAAGTGACGGTGCCGGAATTGTGAAAGCATCTCAATTTCGGTTCGGAACTCAGCGAGGCCTTGTTGTGATCGGGGATTACCTCTTTTAACAGCTACCTTCGTACCTTCATGTAAAACCCCCCTGTAAACTTTGCCAAAGCCACCAATACCTATTACCCAGCTCTCATCAAAGTTATTTGTTGCATCCTGAACTGCAACAAAAGGAATACGATAGCTCAAGTTAGAAGCAACACTAATTGTAGTGCCAGTTGAGTATTTGCTTCCCATCGTAGTTCCTCCATTGATCGATATAGGAATCCAGGTTCTTGAATGGCGAAGACGTTCCTGTTTCCTTCTTCGGTGCATGAAAAATAGGATACCAATCAACACCAAAGCAAGTGGCACCCCAACACTCACACCTACAATCACTCCCAGTTTCTTCTTGGAGCCTGGAAAGGACGGTAGAACAGAAGCCCCAGCCAGGCTACCCTGAGAATTGTTCATTTTCATGACCTCCACCCCATTCAAGAGGGCATCAGGGTAAGCACTCCGAGGAGATGGACCAATACTTATACTAAAATTGCTTTTATCAAATGATGAGGTGACAAAGTCCAAATAAAACGGTGTGGCCAATAAGCCACCAGTTTTTGAACTAGGTTCAAGATCCTGGGCAACAAGGAACGAGTCAATATAGACATTAAAGACGAGTTGATTAGGCGCTGGACTTACTATGTCGCAAAAGTGCAGCCGAATCAAGTATTGAAAGCCCGGATCCACACTGAATCTCCATGTCACATTGAAATTGCTATTCGGATTGCCATCAGAATCCATCTTTGTGCAAGTTCCATACACAGTTTGTGGAGCAATGTCTGATGTTGGACCTCCATCAGGATACTTAACAGCTGAAATCTTAGACACACTTGTGGCAAGGTTTGGATTTACCAAGAATCTTTGGTCAGAAACCCATGTTCGCCCCAACGTATCATTCTCCAATGAGATAAATGGTCCACCCATATTTACCCTTTCGACAGTCTCAAGAGCCTGTGTTACCAAACCACTAAATGACCCTGATGGATTGAAAAGAGAGGCATCGTCTATAATGAGGGAATCCGGTGCCGAGACAACTTCCAGAGCATTGATGTACGCAAACGAATTGCTTGAAGGGGAAAAAGTAATGGCCAGATCTCCAGAAGTTACATTGACAGAAAACTCTTTAACTGTAACATTCTTAGGAGTGAAATCACTAAGGAGTGTAGTGGTTTGGGCAAACACAGAGAAACTAGCCGACTTCATATCATAACTCTGATAAACAAATGGATAAAAATACAGGCGGATCCAGTGCCTCCTAGTCTGGCTAATCGAAAACGTATACTTAGCAGGTCCAGTAAATATTCTGGCAGTTCGATACAACTGCGAATCGTTGGACGGGGTGATGCTATTCAAATTGCTATCAGCCAATATAACTTGTTGGGCTGACAGGAACTTGGAAGCAGATTTATCAGCAACATATATCCTATTACCCACACTAGCATCACTAGGCGATCCACAATTTATATAGTATTTATCCACAGGATCAAATCCACTAGATGAACATACCAAGAACAAAAAGGACACAACCCAGATTGAAAATCCAGAAACTCGAGAACCCATATCCATGATATCAGATAAAAAATTGCTTCTTTAAGCTTAAACAATAACACAAGAACTACAGAAAGTTTCAGAACCAATAGGATAAAATATCAAAAACCATCAAAGAGAAGTGAAAAGGGAAAGGTAAAGAGGACACCTTTGGGATAACCTGAGCTCCTAGAAAGAGGAACTGAAAGAAACCCAGATTTGACTTCAGTAGAAAACAGCCTCCTGTATGCTATAATTACAAAACAAAAAACAAAGAATATGTGCTAAACAGCGAAAGAATAGTAGCAAATTAACAGACCAGCGTGAACTGGAGAAGCACAGCCCCAGATATTGACAGATTGAAAGATTTTTCTTTTTTTTTTTTGGTTGAAAAACGACAGATTTATGTTTATGGATTGTGTGTTCATACATATTTGTTAGGCAGTATAATAATGGAACATAGAGTCAAAAGTGAACACCACGCGTATGTTAAGGTGGAGAGAATAAATAAATAAAATAAAAGGTATTAGGTTTGGACCATATTTGTCAGTTTCCAGCCGAGGACAATAGAGCAAGATGCCAAGAGAGGGGTAAATGGACTGAAACTGTGTGCGCGCAGTTTTGAGTTTGACGGTGGGAAGAGAGGGTAGGAATTGTGTAACAGACACATTAATGTTTGGGAAAATCTAATAACATTTCCCATTCACATAGTATTTTGCAATATAAAAATTCTAGAGAGACATATGAAAAAATTACATTAAGAAAAGTGATATTGTCGTTGTATTTCACTTTTATTGAATGTTGAAGAATTACACATGTGATTATAGTCTAATGAAATTATGTCATATGAGAATTGTAATATCAGTGTTCCAAATATATCATGTTTCTAATTTAAGAAGTTATTTTTTTTTGCTCTTTTACCAAAATAATCTTGTTAAATATGTTTAGTAATTATTGTTAAATCCATTAAATAAAGATATATTAAAAAATTCATTTGTAGAATTTGTTTTTCTAATAATTTTTTAATTATTGAACTATATATTTGAGACGGATGGAGTAATAAATAAATTAAGCCAAAGTCAAAGTAAACTGGAAATGTTGTTTTCCATTTGGAATTTGCCACAAAACTGAAACAATGATGATTAATTTAGAAAAAAAAAATTGTTAGTTAAAGAATTAGAAACTCATCTTGAATAAATACACATTCAGCTTGAAATGGAACTTTTAGAGAACAAATATGACTCTATGCATTTTCTTTTTAGGAGCCTAACAGTTGAATTTTCATAGAGAATTATACTATTCTCCTGAATTTTTTTGGTTAATTAATTTATAATATGTGCAGCCATGAAAGAATTACAGCACATGGCGCTGTATGTATAGAAAAAATACAATTACTAGAATTTCAATCAAACATTTGTTGTTTATATTTGTTTTGTACAGCTAAATAAATTGACTCTTCCACTTGGCAAATTGTCTAAGAAATTCCCAAAAATACATATTGGACAGGCCACCATGTTTGCATTCTGTTACTTCTTTTCATTTATTCATATTTACCCAAAAAAAAAAAAACATACCGGAAGAAAAGGTGTACTTTTTTCCATTTGTTGGAACTTGGAATGCATGTTGGAAATTTTGTCAATTTGTTATTATTGGAAAATAAATTCAATTTGCACCTATTGTTTGGATTACGATGCTTATATTAAAACTTGCAAAAAGAGGTTTTTTAATTAAATTCTTTCAACAAAGTCATGACTCTCTAATCATTTATTGTTTATTCTCTTGTTTATTTTGAAAAAACTCAATTAATTATATTAGGTAATGACAACTGGTTTCTTTCTGAGTATTATGAAATTGTGACAACTGACGTACATACAACTACTACTATTTCTCTTTCTTTTTTAATGCCCTTTTCAAAATCATGAGATGTTGACAATACCTCTTTTATTTTCTTTTTTAAATATCAGTTTCAACTAATAAAAGTCATTTCATTCCCTTTAACGTGTCGTTCTCAATGTGAAATTGTGAAAAAAATTTTCTAATACTTTCATAATATACCTTACTTAGGTATATAAATTCAGTTCACATAGATTTTCATATATTGTGCATTCACGCACCCACAGAAGATAAGAGGTGTCATAACAGTGTCTCTGAAAAGTATTATAAAACTACTAAAAAATATAATTCATGTATCAAATGCTTTTGAACTTTTACAGAGTCACTTCACGAGTCTTGCTATAGAGAGTATTACTCTCTCCTTAAAGAGAGTACACTCATGTGTGGCTACATCTGATTGGGACTTGGAGGATTATGGGCTCTTCAAACTCCAATCACATGCAGCCACACAAGAAGTATACTCTCCTTAAAAAATTTGGTCACTTCATATGCCACCATACTTTGGAAGTTACCTAAAATATAGCCAAAAACTTTTCAAAGGTTATTTCATATGCTGTTACAATATAAGCATTCCATTTGGCAAGCATTTATAACTTGATTAGTTTTTAAATAAATTTAAGATTCAAATTTCGTATATGTGTCGTTATCTAATTATTATATTATGAAGTTAATGATTAAAATGATGTGAAAGTTCACATTACATCAAATATGTGATTTAATAGTCTATTATTATGTGTCTAAAATTTAAAATTTATAGTAATCTGTTATCATGTGTTTAAAATTTAAAATTTAAAATATGTTATAAATGATAGCTAAACGTAGTAAAGACGCCGCCCGGGGGGGGTCACTTTATGATGCTAAAAGTTGTCTTACCTCTTAAATAGACCAATTTAAAGAAAAGAAAAAATTCTCAAACTATTGGTGGTGGATCCTAGTTGTCGAGTCCTGCGTTATCTATTAGCAATTTATTTATGATGCCCAAGCACTATCGTCAGGTCTGAAACTGACACAACAGTTAAAATATGACTTACTTTTGTGATAAGTCCGGAGTTGAAATCTGAATACTGAGGTTGAGGTGGCCCAATCGGCGTTGGACATTATTTTCGTTGTCTCTTGGGCCCATTAATGTTATGATAGAGTTGAGGTAGCCCATTTGTACCTGTGCCGTGACCCAAATCCAAATCCTTCTAGTGGTTCAGTGATTTTTTTTTATTTTTTATTTTTTTGGTGGGTTCGGGTGGGGTGGGTAGTGTTATCTAGAAAGAGACAATACTTGGGCTAAACTGTCAATTAAATGCTATATAATTAATGATTATCCACACGTGACTCATGATTATCCGCACTTAATTAGTACTTTGTAAGACTATAATTACCACACTTGACTCATATACATACCCCCAGTCGTTAAATAATAATCCTTCTGTCCCACAAAAATAGTCTAGTAGTTATTTTTACATAAATTAAGAAATAATAGTTGATATAGTTGAAATATTAAATTTTATCTTATTTTTCTACATATATTATTATGTCTCATTAATTGTTTGAAATACTTTCAATACATGTAGTTGAATAATAATAATTAATTAGGGACGCATATAGAAATAAAATATTAAATACATATTCAGTATGGTAAGTGGACAATCTTTTTGGGCGGATGAAAATAGAATAGTATACTATCTTTTTTAGACGGTGGAAGTATATTTTGTCTTTACTTTCTAGAGCAATTCTAAAGAGATATGTAAAGATGACATTAATAAGTGACATTCTCACATGACACACATTCATTGAGTGATGATTACATGATTATTTTTTCATCATCTAATAATGTCACTTATTTATGTCCTATTTTCACGTCTCCCTAAAGTTTTTGTATTTTCTAGTGTTATAATATTGTTGAAACATTATAACGTTCTTAAATTAACAAATTCTATGTTCTATTAAAGTCTGAATTAGCTTATTCTTTCTTATTCAGTTATTTCCATTTCGTATGCCCTTCCCTTCTTGTCAAAATTGTTGATTCCTAAAAGGGTAAATTCCACAAAAGGTCCTCAACCTTTGTAAAAAGTAACAATTTCATCTTTAATCTTTTTTTTTTTCAAGCATGTAGGTCTCAAAATCTTTCAAAAATAAGTACAAAAGGTTCATACTTACTATTTTTGTCAATATTCATTGTTCACTTTTTCTATAAAGACAATTTTACCCTTCACTTAAATTTAACAAATAAGAACACATATTTTAATTATTTATTTTGATCTTTTCGCCACTTTTTCTTTCACACACTGATATATATTCATTTGTATATCGTTTTCCCATTCACTAACTTAACACAAGCTATACATACACATCGATTAATATATTATATTTTTCATTCACTTACCTAACACCACCACCACCACCAGTGTTATAGTCATTTTAGGCAATGATCTCTTCAAAATTTAGACATAAATAAGCAATGTTAATTGAGATGTTATTGATATTCAAATCATAAAAATTAGAACGATTAAAAATGTATAAATTTTTCTTATGAAAAAGATTCAATGATTAAATTATTAGTAAATTTAAAAAGAGATGACCCTTTTTGTTTCCGCTAGAGCTGGGCATTAGATCCGGGAACGCAAGAAGACCGACCCTACCGACTTGATTCAGGTCGAATTCTGGTTAGGTGGCCTAGCAAATCGGGCTTGAGTGGGAGAATGCAAAACCCGACTCGGGTCGAGTCGGGTTCTGGGTTCAATGGCTGGAACCCGCTGAACCCGTCGAACTCGACTCGACCTGGAAACGCGAGTAGGGTTCGACCCGATTTATATTATTTATATTATTATTTTTTCAAATAAAATCTTGTTTGCCTACTCGAACTTTCAATTGATAATATAAGACTTTAAGTAACAAGGATAAAACTAATTGACAATTTTGACCCTAGATCTTCATATGCAAATCCTCTATCCACTGCTGGTCTACTATTGTCGCTGCCGCGTCCCTCCGATCTGCCGCTGTCGCAGCCACTTCCATTCCGCTTCCATACGTTCCACTGCCGCTGCCGTCCACTCGCGCATTCGCCACCGCTGCAGCCATCAACTTGATCCGCCGCCTCTACCTTTTCGTCCTTAATTTCTTTACCTTTGATTTAATTTTCAAACTCTCCCACAAGAGATTAGGATAGAAGAAATCAAATATGACTAGGGTTTTTTTTCTTCTCATATGAATATCAATATAGAATTTGGGTCAGATTTTTTAATTTTTTTCATATTGGGCATGTTGCTTACTGGGCCAGTGATCGGCTGGCCAAAAAACTGTCAACTCAACTCAACCTGACTTGGGTTGAGTCGGGTTTAGGAACCGAGTCAGATCGGTCGATTCCTATAGCTTGGGCCCATTTTTTATTGGGTCGAGAGCAAACCTGACCCGCCTGACCCAATGCCCAGGTCTAGTTTCCACTATAACCCTTTTATTCCAAATTTTGAGATCGGAAGAGCGTCGTGTAGAAATGAGAGATAAATATCCTTTTATTAATGTTAAAGGTAACTTAAGTGGAGGCTTTATCTTTCCACACTCCCAACAAAATAGTGAAGAAAATGGTGACGGTACTTGGTGAAAGTTAAGAGTAACTAATAAAAGAAATCAACATTTTTTTTATTCTTTTATTAAATCTTTTGGATTTTTTAAAAGGTTTTTGTAATAATTTCCTTTTATTTCATTCAACGAGGGTAAAATAGTCATTTTGTAAGCATAAAATGTGAAAATCAATAGAAATTGCCAATAGGGACCTTTTGTGCTTATTTTTGAAAGGTTGAAGACCTACATACTTGAAGAAAAGGTTGGGGATGAAATTATAACTTTTTGCGAAGATTGGGGTCCATTTGTGAAATTTACCCTTCGTAGAACGCCCATCTACCTTGCCTTTGTTATTGTCCAACGACATTCTTTAGCACGTTTTTCATGTAGGTGAAATTTATCTTTCTATCTGTTAATGGTTTATAAGTTATGCTATTTTTTTTTTCACATTCCCTCTCATCAATAAAACCTAGTTTTGTTATTAATTAACGTCAAAAAATAGTATTAAAAATAATAAAATTTCAAAAACATGGTATTCAAATTTGTTAAACTTCCACTTACCCATTATTTGTATTATTAGATTAGATAAAATTCCAAATTATAATTTTTTTTTTGCATCCCTCTAATTATAACTAGTTAGATAAAGTAAACATCTTGTCTATAATTGTATGCCCTTAATTAAATTACAAGTAAAATCACATTAAAATGCCTAATTGTTATAAATCATATCTTATACATCCTTTCATCAATCAATCAATAATTTCAATAATCATATAGAGTATATAGAGTATCAAGTTTTCACATTGATGGTTGCAAAAAAAGTGTTGATATTGATTGTAACAACATGACAAGCAAACCATATCAATAATCCCGTATCTTACTAAGGAGACTTTATACCAACAATTAAATGCACGTGGCGAGATGCACGTAATAGCAAGGCAATGAAGCAACACCAAGATTAATAATAACATGCATGAGAGCATTAATTTCGACCCTTCTTTTTTATAATCAATTACTTGGCCTTTGGCTGGGTTTCTCTTTTAAAGTTCACATGTGGAGGATCAATTGCTGGTTGGGTGTTAACAATAATAATGGGGACGTTAACAACCCAACAACTCAGTTCAATTTCACCCAACTGTTGCTTCTGTTTTTTTCAGTAATGGGACAAGCAATTAGTTGGTGTATACAAACTTTTGTCTCCGTGCATGCTTTCGTCCCAGCTTTAACTGAAAGAAAACCTAACATATCTTCTCTCATGTTCATCAAATTGCTTGCTGGCCTGGGTCCCGTATTCGATCCTCTACAGTTGTGAACCTTTCTTCCTAGCTATCAAATGTAATCATATCGTGTTACGTATACACGATATGTACAATATTGTACAAGAGAGTTATATCTTCTCTTCATTTTCTAGATCTTCTTATTATTTTCTATGCGATTTCTGGTCAAACAGATTTTGAAGGTTTCGACTTAATTATAGCAAGTACGTTGATAACGTTGGATGGTCAGATCTACCATGTATTTAATTAGTTATGATTCTAGAACACGGGGATTTTTTTGCCACTCTTTAGAGCATGCAACTCCTTTAATTGTTGATACCTATCGTTTATTTTTAACCGTGTGTGTACCCAAATTAGAAATAATCGACTACTATTTAAGCACCGTTGTTGAGTTATACTTAGTGACATACAAATTGATTGATTATATTGATTGTCAAAGTCAGTGTTACTTAACATTAGCTTAATTAGAAGCATCAACGATAATGAATCGATGACTTCTTGGAATTAAGGATCTAATTAAGTTGTGAGTGGACAACTACGTACCAAATTCATGGTTGACAAAATACCTAGTTTAGAAGTAAACTCTATATTGCCACACACATTTTGAGAGGGGGAAATGGTGGGGGGGGGGGGGAGAGAGAGTATTGAACAAACAAACCAAACAAATTACATTAATGTCACTCTTAAAATGAAAGTTTTCCAATGAGTAGATACAAAGTGAGGACTCAACGAAATTATCTTGTAGGCTCTTCTTCTGACATGAACCCACTTGATTATAAAAGAAAAAAATATTTAAAAAAAATACAGAGAGGCTTAAATAATTCGAATCAGTATCACTACAGACAAATAATATCTTTGGTCAAAAAAATAAAAGAGAAAATTATAATAATAATATCACGGAATAACATAGTCATCTGGAACGTGAAAGGTTTCAGGATCCTCATCTTGGATCCATCCATACTTCTCTAAGAATGGATTGGCTATGTTGTTTGGTGGATAGCTATTAATTATTTCTTTCCAAACATTGCCATCTTCTAAATCTCTCATCACTTCCCACAAACAACTGTTACACTTAAATCCAGCTCCAAAGCTTATCATAAACACTTTATCACCCTTTTTAAGCCTTTTCTTGGCTTGCATGTATGCTAATACATACCATATGCTGCTCGCCGATGTGTTCCCGAATCGATGAAGTGTCATTCTTGCAGGCTCGATGTCATACTCCGTGAGATTTAGGCTCTGCATCACTGCGTCTATCACTGCCTTCCCTCCAGTGTGGAGGCAAAAGTGATCGATTCCGGTCTTGAAATTGATCGTCGGCCTAGCCGGTGCACCCATCTTGCTCGATTTTTGGGACAATTTTCGGATGACGGTGAGGAGGGTGAACCGGAGGAGCTCGCGAATAGGGAGGATTTTCGGGGCGATTTCTTTCAAGTTATCGACAAATGCCCGAGTAGCTGCCTTGGGGAGATTCTTGCCTAGGTGAAATCCTACATAGCCTTGATCATCTTCTTTTTGGATGCAACAATCATAGGATTCATCCTTTGCACCATGGTGTGTCCTCACAAGACATTTTAACTTGAACATGGCTTTATCTTTTAAGGATGCTTTGTTTGTTAAAAGAATTGCACACCCTCCTGTTCTAAACAGACAATTAGAAAGAATCATGGACCTATGTTTACCAGTGTACCATCCTAGACTCAGAGATTCAGATGTCACAACAAGTGCCTGAACATTTCTTTGAGTCTTGAAAATGTTTTGCACAATATTGATGGCAATAGGGCTGGCGCTACATCCCATTCCCGTGAGATTATACACCTTGATATCCTCTCTCATCTTAAAAACATTAATAATTCGAGAAGACAACGAAGGCATAATCGTCAGCATCGATATGTTCACCACTAGAACGTCGATCTCAGACGGGGAAATCCCGGTTTTCTTGAAAAGCTTGTCGATACTATCGAGGAAAAAATCGTCCATTTCAATGACAGCATCATCAAGTGTTGGCGCCAATTCTCGCCCTTCAATTACCATCTTCGGGCCATAAGTGTCCTCCCCGATGCCCGAACTGACAATGGCCTTCAAGAGAAACTTGTACTCATTCAAGCCGAGCTGCTTGTTTCTACGAATCACTTCACCGCAAAATCTCGTATCGAGTTTTTTATCATCACTAGGCTTGAAGCATTCATAATCCAATATGTAACAATTTTGGTGTCTTTTTCTATCAAAAATTTTCCAGAGATTGTACAAGAATAAGAGGAGAGGGAGACAATACAACAACATTGGAACAAGATCCATATGAGGGGAAGAGGAAGAGGGAAAAAAAGGAGAGATAGTTATAATAATAGGAAGCTAAGGATTGTGTTGTTCATGTAATGTAGTATGGTGTAAACTCATCTTTGATGAGAAATTTAAATCAAACACTAGTATCTCATTAAGGGTGGTCAAGTTGCATGGCTTTAAAAAACTTGCATCTCTCAACTCCCAACAACTGAGCGGTGCGTGACTTATCTAACAATCTAATTTATTACAATCAATATTAATACTGATCACATCATGCCACAAGTATGTGTCAAAATACATATAGAAATCAAGAGACAAACTTTTCCCAAAACCCGACTAGCTAGAGACATATATAGGCATTTTTTATCCAAGTTTAAACTGTTAATTAAAGAATATTGGCCGTTGTGAATTAAACAGTGTGTTAATTTCTCTCTTAAACCCACCAAGAAAGGACGTCTGCAGTTAATGGAAGGATCCAAACAGCAAGATGACATTTATGAGGGGTAAAAAACGGTAGATGGGAGTCTTTGTTTTGGGTAAAATAATGGCAGATGGAGAGTAGAGAGGGAGCATGTGATTGTACAAAAACAAAGTAATGGTTTTTGGGGGGTTTGAGAAGGAATTTATGTGTGAAAGTTGTTAGGAAAGTGACTTAATATGAAGAACGTAACAAGAAGGCAATATTACAAAAGTCAAGAATTGTAGCTAGGGTTTCTCTACGATCGATTCTTAGACTGTGTTATGGGCAAGTCATTACCATGCACGTGCAAGAAAGCAGACTACTCTTTTTCTGTTCTTTTTGATTGTAATGCCTTTCAATTTAGGACTGCGTCAAATTAATATTCATTAACCAAATTCTACAAGTTAATTAGCCTTCGGACTACATTGTAACAAAAAGGTGAATTGCTTGATTTAACTTGAATAATTATATACGCATGTGCTTACGTAATTAAGTCCCCCGGCCGGACAGAATAAAGCAAAGTCTTCACAAGATTCTCTTGCACCTAATTAAAGATATATCTATATGCAACTTTTCACATATGTAAGAAACTTGATGATCAGAAACTAACACCTTGGTAAGCTTTAAGAAAAAAAAAAAAAGCCCCACAAAATATATATAAATGTTTATGCAGTAGATGGATCAAATTGTTTAAAGGAGAGGCTATTGGCTGGCAACACTGTCATCACAAATTCTAGCAGCCAATAGAAATATAAACACTGCCACAGGTACAACTTTAATTAATTTATTTATTGGTTATGTTTTTTTGTGTTCCAAATATATACCCTCGCAGGACAATGTGATAGTCCAGTGGTAGAGCATATCAATTAATTATTTGGCCATCTTCACCATATGTAATAATAAGGAAAATATATACCCTCGGGCATCAACCACCTTATGGGTTAAGTGTCTATGGAAAAAAAAAAAAAATCTTGTGAGTGACTTTGGAGAAATTCTATAACAATTAAAAGAAAGTGATTGAGTTACTCGTATTAAATAATACAGGCCGTCTTATAAGATACACTTTCAAATCTTAATATCTGGTGACCACGTTGTTCAAGATACAGATTTTTCCACTCGAATCAGGCATCGTTCTAGATCTGTGTTCTTGGGTTTATTTATTTATATTGCATTTAGTAGTTTGCAGGAATTTGAATTTCTTTTGTGCATTTAGATTGTTTTGTAGCCGTTACGTACGGTGCACTATAGTATTATTGAAATATCTTTGGCCTCGTACTGATACATTATTATTTTATTCATTCATTCATTATATATGAATTTGGAGGCATTATGTTCTGTTGAATAATAATAATAATGCATTCTTAATAATTTGTATTGTTTATAAAATGTCATGTGAAATATATCTTTTGAAAAGGTCAAAAATTATAATTTTGACTTTAAAGTTGACAGTTTATAACCGGTTGGCAAAGACAGTGATAGAAAACTCAAGTTAATAATTGCTTCTAATTATTTGGTCAAGTGACATACATAATAATCAATATTGTCTAATCTCGTGTACGATTGAAATCTTATATCATATCAACTAGAGACGTTTCTAGATGTGCACCACTATTCCCAAGTACATGAGAACTCACGGCAGCAACGTCAAGTTTCATCTGATATGTTGACATTTACGTCTATTCACATGATGTTTGTTCACATATTAATAAAAAAACAATCTAATAATATAGTAAGATAAGAAATTAAATCCTAAATTAATCCAAGAAATTTCAAGAATTATCATATATATAATCAATAAGGGAAATTTTATTTGTAAAAAACCTTTTACAAAAAGGGGCTCATTTGACGATATATATTACTTTTAAACTACCCTTCCCCCAAATTACACAAATACACAATACACACAAATGGTTAAATCGCCTTTTCTAATAAAATTTTTTGAGGAAAATTTTATGCAAATAAAATGACTCGTTAAATAATAATAACAATAAAGTGTTCGAAAAACCCAAAAAAAAAAAGGAAAAATCCAAATAAAGTGTTCGAAAAACCCAAAAAAAAAAAAAGGGAAAAATCCAAAAAGGTTGAAGATGGATATGTATCAAATCAAAATCATTCATAATTATGGTCAACTTTTAGCCAACCAATTGTTGGTCCCTGGTTTGGCTTATCTGTAAATTAAATTAGGAATAGTCCTTTTTTAAATAATAATATCCATTGTTGGGTTAATAATTTCTTCGGCTATTAAATGGCCGTCAAATAAGAACAGGAGTTGCAATTTTTAAAAAGAAAACACTTCAATTATTAACAAACAATTAAAGCCGGAAACCACTACAAATGAATCCATTCGTTTTGAGAATTTGTTGGGAGACATGAAAGGGAAATATTTTTATGTGACATTTTTATGTAACACATTTATATTAGATGATAAAAAAGTAGTCATGTAATCATCGCCTAATGAATGTGTGCCACATGAGAATGTCACTTAATAAAGTCCTATTTTCATATCCTCCTAAAATTGCTCATTGATTTTCTTTTAATTTGATTTTAGAAGTCCTGTTAAAATGACACTGAAAACCAAATAACGTGTATGGAGAAGAGATCAATTAATCTCAAACCAAAATAAGAAATTAACATGTGAATAGTTGGCCTAACATTACAATGTTTCTCATTATTGGTAGTCGCAAATGCAAAAAAATCTTCAGCCACAAGTCCAACAGGATTATCCTGACCGATGTACATATGGTGTAAGATTATTCGACAACCTCCATGTGATTTGTCTCATTGTGGGACAACTCCACGTGCTTTGTCTAATAATCTTCCACTATATATGCATCTGACGGGATAATCCTGTTAGACATATAGTGGAAAAACAGGACTGGTTTCAAATGCTAAACAATAGCATTTGCCGGCGGACTTAAAAAAGGCACTGACCCATGCCGGCCTGCGCCTAAATCTATCTAAAAATCTAATTAGTGAATTACAATACTATGATACTCAATTATCATTTCACGAATGTTAAGGAGTTTCTTCAACACATTTGGTGAAATTCAAATAGAAAACTGTATAATGTAGATATATAAATATTCAGTGTACAAAACGTTGAAAAAGTTTATAATCAAACAATCACCACTAGTTGTAGAGGAAGAGAGTCAGATTCTAATGTGGTCTCACCCTGTTATATAAGCCCACTATGTCAACGTGATTTATCAAAAACTCTCTTGTGTAATTGTTATCTTATTCGAAATTGGTCATTCAGAAGTTAAAAAGGACATGGATGTACTATCGACACGATCGAGTTAGGACATGGTCCAATGGAGGTCTAGGTAGCTTATTTTTCTTTTTGAAGATGGCTTTCCACAATGAATAACTAGGTGCTCCGAGTTGGTCCAAGAGAGCATAACCACCCCATATTGTTTAGATTTTTAAAATGCCAGGGAGAAATCGTGGCATATTTGTATTTCCATTTTAGTATTTCTTGTCATAAAGACAACACAATACGTTGTTGAAACTTGGAATATTTGTCCCGCAAGTTGTTACTTAGCGGGTGAAAATATGTGCGACAATGAAGATACGTATACCTGACTGCCTGCCAAATTTGATGCCTTAGACAAATTAACCCCGCCCTACAAGAGCAGTAATCGTTGACTTAATTTATATTTACCCCAAAAAAAAAATAATACTAAAATAGAACAAGAACTAGATTATTAAGTAAACGATTACCAACATCAACAGAGTTATGACACCTCTCGTTTCATTTGAGTGCATAATAAATAAAATTAAAGGTGACTAATGTTAAATTAGAAGTGACAAATGTTAAATTAGTGGTAAGTAAAATTATAAATTGGTAAAATAAAGAACATTAAACAAGATATTCACACATCCACATAGGATGTCCCAGAAAGTGCTAGAAATTTTTTGTCATCAACAGTAATTAGAAACCCAAAACTTAATAGTTCAGCTTCAATTACAGATTGACACATCACCTGACACACACTACATGACAGCATCTTATTGGAAACAGAGCTCCGTAAGGAACCCAGCCCTGGTTCCTTAGAAATTTCCTATAACTACCTGGTTCGGCTATAGAAACAAGGCCGGGTTCTTTACGGAGCTCAGCCTCCAATCACAAATTAACACTTCACTTGAGACACACCACATGACAGCATCTTATTAGAAACACGGAGCCCGGCCCTGATTCCTTAGAAATTTCCTATAACTACCCGAACCCGAAACCAATATGTCCAGGGATTATTCCATTTCATTTTTCTTTAAACGTTTATCATTACAAACATTACAAACTTCCATCGGTTTTGACCAATGGTGTGGTAGATAAATTCACGTCATGTATCATTCATTACTAAGCCTCGGGAAATTCAAGATGAATCTTCATTCCCTCACATTTGAAACATCGAATTTTATTTTTATATCATATATTTTTAAATCAGATACATTAAATTTTTATCCAAAAAATATGAAAATATTTGTTGAAATTGGTCTGCTTTGTCACTGGATATGTTGATTTCTCAGATCGGAAGAGCACAATTTGGGTTCATCTGGATTATGTGCAGTGAAGCAGAGAAACCATATCTGGACAAATCATATTAATTGGGTCGTCCCCGTTTTGATTGGGCAGTTCCTTCAAATAGACTTGCAGTATATAACAATTAATAGCATGTTCACAATCTTAGCTACTCGAAAAGAATGATATATATCAATATAACATTGCAGGCTAATTGGTAATCGATTCAACGGCAAAAACTCCTCCAAAACCATTTCTTCCAGCACATATCAGCTTAAACTTTAATGGCATACTTTCTCAATGGGAAGTACGTCTCTTTCTTTTTCTCCCTTTCCGTCTTCAAAGATGCCTGAACAAAAGCAAATGCATGATTTTTGACAACAAATGGTGGGAATGGACACATGTTATCATAAAATAAACTTCATATTGTAAATTATGATTTGAGTACCAGGAAAATGAAAAAAGACGAAACAAAAATGGCCAGCACCACAAACTGTGAACATATGGGCACCGTGCCCATATGAAAACAGCCAGAAACTGATGTATAGCATGGAATAAAAAATTATAGAGAAGCACAAGCCATTATTGCTTTTTAGGTAATGGTAAGCCAATAGTTAACACATCAGTATCATGAGAGGCAGATAAATGGCCTGTTATTCTAATCACACTCAATTTGCATACTTCTTCAATCTATGTAACCCCTAATCTCCAAAAGACAAGATGTATCAGAAAGACTCAACAAGGAAAGTCCCAAAACTGTAAGGTAATGCATGGGGCAAATGGAAAAAAAGAATGTAATGGAACTTCCAGATCACAGAATGATCAAGCTAATTCCACAGAGAGTGAAGGGACATGATAATTTTTTAAAGAGAAAATGCTTTCCACCCAGAGTCACTCAAAGGAAAGAGAAATGCTTTTGTATCTTAAAGAACAGCTGAAACTATGAAAAAGATCATTAAACGACTGAACCAGATGATATGACAAAATCTCATCAAGCTACATAAGGATCTTGTAGAAATACATTTTTGTAATTGGTTCACATGTCCAGGATTCTCAATATACATGACCAACGCTATGTAGCTCGGACCCTTCACTTTAGGAGAAGTACCGTGTCGGACACTCGGATATGGAATAAGGGTACAGAATCCTTCTCGGATCCTTTTAAGTGAAAAGAAAATTCTTTATATCATTAAGGTCAAGACAAGATCCTTTTTATCCCCCTAAGATTAATATAGGAGGGAAAAACTCTATTTCCAAATAATGTGTAACCCGCCGCCCGGGGGGTGGGGGAGAGGAAATTGGTCTCTCATTTACAACACCCCCCCTTCCCCAAAAGCACCAAAAAAGGCATTTTACCCCCTAAATTGCATACATTATTTGAGTTTTGGGGGGGGGGGACCACATTAATTGTGCTCTAAAATGCACATAAAACCATCAAAATAAGAATTTCCAAAGTCAATTTTAAGTTTATGAGCAGGATTCATATATTATTTCTAAAACCTGGATGACCAGCGCCCGGGTCCGAGCATCATAGGACCAGAGCAAGCGGTAGATAAAGATAATTGAAAAGTCTCGATTACAATGCATGAATTATTAGTTCCTCAGTCCTCCTTGGAGTTATAACCAGGCTTATCACTTATCAGTGAAATTCACCGTGAAAATTAACTTTACACAACAAGTAGCAACTAATGAACTCAACATCCAGAACAAACTTTTTTGTTAACAGGACTGACTCTGCACTAAAAATGCTAAGCTGTATGTTTTCTAAAAGTAAAATCAACAGCAAACAAGGCTGACTAATCAATGAAGTCCAAGTTTAGATTGACTATATAACAAAATTGCATTTGGCGGACTAATACTACACATCTGGAAGATCAAAGGCTCATACTAAACCAACCATCATTCATGAAGTAGAACCAGCAAAATGGCAATAGAAAGTCCCACGAACAACCCATTGATGCCGAAATATTCTAAACTATCAAATTAGCTTTTTGACTTAGCCATTCATGATGCCAATAACATACAATCCAAGGATAAAAAGAAATCTCCATTAGTTTTATTTTGATAATGCATTTATCATTTAATGTGGAATGTGAACTAATTATATTCCATAATTCCGCATAAAAAGCCAGGTGATATAAACAAATAAAATGACAATCTTGAAAACGTCTACCTGGTGCTTGGTGAGGCGCCTGCGAATGGCACGGGTTTTCTTAGGGCGGAGGTCAAGAGGCAAATACTTCTTATTCTTGTAAGCTTCCCTGACAGCGGCTTTCTGTTTCTGTGAAATCACAGTGAGTACCTGAGCAATTGAAAGCCTGACCACCTTAATCTTGGAAAGCTTGTTGGCGGCACCACCAGTCGCCTTGGCCACTGTTAGCAAGGCCAACTCCGCCTTAAGATCCTTCAGTTGCGCTAGCAGCTCTGGCTTGTTCTGCTGCCTCAGCTTGTGCACCTTGATTCTCGCTACAAAAGAAAAGAAATTGGGGCAAGGGGATGAATATATACGTCGAAGGAAATGGGTTTTTGAGAAAATGCAACGAATGTAATTCAACGAATGTAATTTCTTCTTCTTACCCATTTGCCCTGTCTTCTTTTGCTCTTTCTACGAGGGAGGTGGAGACGACAGTGGGTTGAGGAGCTGACGGCGCCGTATTATATGGGATGTCAAAACCTTACTGCTTGAGCCAAAAATGAACTACTTGGCGCGGGCAACGATGAAGTGGAGGGAATGTGTTTGGTTAAGCTTCAAACTTGCTTAATTTTTTAATTGGGCTATTTGAAGATGGGTCAAAAGGGTAATTATATTATATTATCGTCCCAATAATTAATTCATACACGGCCACACCACATTATAAATCCACAACAATTAATATTTTTAGTTATAGCACCAAATGCTTTTACATATATATATATATAATCCTATAAAAGTGAAGTAATTAAAAAATAATAATTCTCTTTCATTGCAATACAACATTCAAGACCGCCAAGGACGGACCTTATATGAGACCTAAGAGGCCTCTGACTCGGGGCCCAAAATTTGGGAAATTTCTGGGGGCACCAAGATTTGGCAAAATATTTATATATACAAGTCCGTGTCGAAGTGACAAATGAACTATGCATTAGTCTTATTGGTTTAGGGTCTTTAACATAACAGTTGCGGTTCGAATCTCTATGTTGTCAAATATTTTGTTTTTATTTTTATTTTGTTAAATAGTTATTTTTTTATCAATTAATAGAAATAAATGCACATGGAACCAAAATGTTAAATAATTAGAATTAGGGATCTGCAGAGGTACATATTGGTGTCTTATGCGTGCCATTAATCTATTGCCACTCAAATTTTTGAAGATTAGATCTTGAAGAACCAAAAATTTGACTTCATTAAACAACTATTTTGAATATACGCTTTAGTTTGGGATCACATCTTTTATATCTTGACTCAGGACCCCCAAATCTCAAGTACGGCCCTGAAGACCGCTACCCAACAATCATTCCATCATTCAATTTCCTAATCAAAATAATAATAATAGTATCCATCCGCTCCATCTTCTTATGACCTTCTTTACAAAGCACTTAAAATTTTCAAATTACTTTTTTATGAAGGGTTATGATGGCCGTCAATAGAAATTGATACTTTTCTTTCTTTAATAATATCTATTTTGATTCGCCATAAAACCAATGTAAAATAACACCACCATTAGACATTGAGTTTTTGGAGACGAGAAGAGATTAAAAGAAAAATTAAAGGAAGGAATTATTGCAGTCAATTCTTCTTATATTAAGCTAGATTCTCCCACGTGCGTTGTACGGGAATAATACATAACAAGTTATTTAAAAAAATAAATAATATGAAATTTTATAATTTTTTTTGTGTGGTGAAATTTTATAAGGTTACGTTACCCTTCCCAATAAGGAATAATTAATTTTTAATATCAACCAAACAAAAATGTAATTTTTTTGTCATCTTAAAGTAACTATAGTTTACAGTAAATTTTAACTCGATTGTTATCGTTAAGGCAAATAAATATCATTTTATTTTTTACACTAATTTAGATAAATGATAATGTATGAAATAATCGCTAATTAGGCAGTGTCGTATACTCTGAAAATATTTCTTATTTGAAACTAATAAAGTCAGATAGCATAAAAATTAAATAAATTAATAATACATAAAAGTAATCATATATAAAATAATCGTAATTATTAATATTTATTTATATGGAGAAAAATTAAGAAAAGTTTATAATTATAAAATTAAGAAAAAATTACAATTATAATTTTCAATTAACTTAAACTAACTATATATATGTTTAATTTCTTTTAATTATAAAATACAAAAGTGAATAAATTTTTTTTAAAAAATTGAAAAATCCAGAATACCACATATTATCGCAGTATGAAACAAAATGTCTAAAAAGACCTTATTAACATATTTTTTGATAGAAAATTTACGGTACAAAGGTACCGCAACTCCTTTCATTTAATTAATATATAAATATAGATTGTTCGGATAAATTGGACTATGGAAAGGAGAATGTAAAGAGCTTGCTGCTTTAATTACAAACCACCAAGAGAAACTCGGGACGGAGATGCCACCGGAACAAATTGGGGACAAAGATGTGTTTGGAACAGGGCAAAATTAAATCATGAATGAATGTGTTGGAAGAAGAAAAAGATTCATGAATGAATGTGGTGGGAGAAGAAAAAGATTATGTTAAGTAATACAATAAATCAAAGTTAGGTTATTAATGTAATTTACTTTTAAGGATTTTTATGTAAATAAAAAATTGTGGTGTGAGAAATAAAAAAGTGCGGTGATAATATAATTACACTATGAACATACATATGAATAAAAGTTATAATGAATAGAGGTTTCCCTTTTTTGTTTTATTATGTAATACCTTGTATATATAGCTTCCATCCAAGAGGATGAAAATCTTCTAAATTTTTTTCGCAGCAATGAAATTAAATGGAACTATAATGGAATTTATGGCAATATAAATACGAAAAAGAGGAAACTAAAACATATACCCCATTTATTATTTGTATTGTAATTCTACACCATACTAATAAATTAATTGCATTTTTGTCATTGTGGATTTCATTTATACCCGTTCTTTCTTTTTCTTTTCACTGTTTTGCCTAAATTTTTCATTTTTAATTTTAATTTTAATTGTTAAAAATAAAAAAATAGATCGCTTCCCTCTCTCTATCTTCCGTCTCTTTGTCTTCTCTCTATGTTTCGGCACACCTCCTCTTCCGATCTTGCAATCTAGACGCCGTTCGTCGTCCTTCACATTGTGCGCCTCCACCGATGTAACATTCAGATGCATCAGGGCACGATTTTCATATCACGATTTGTCTCTTCGAACTATTTTTAGATCGCGACACGTCGTCTTGCTATTTTCCAGCGCCATGACTAAGGTGGTTATGGTTAGGGTTCGGGGATTCCAGTGACTAAATTTGTTGTGTTAGGGAATTTTTTTATTTGCAAAATTTGGCAAATTGTGGATTTTTTAAGATCTATTTTCATATCTCAAATTTTGTTGTTTTGTGTTGAAATTTGTTCGGTAGTTGGGATTCTCAGGGGTGATTTTGGGGGTTTTTTGTGTAATTCAATTTATTCAAATAGGGTTTCAGTTTTGTGAATTAGGGTTTACAATTTGGGGGTTTTTTATTTGAGTTTTCTGAAATCAGATTCGTTGTATTGTGACTATCGTAATTTTTGTGATTTGACTCAATTTGTGATTTGTATAGCGATTGTGACTGTAATAACAAGTTGTGACTCGTTAGAAAGAAGTGATTGATTCAATTTGTGATTTGTATAGCGATTGTGACAATAGTAACAAGTTGTGACTCGTTAGAAAGAAGTGATTGATTCAATTTGTGGTTTGTATAGCCATTTGTGACTGTAATGACGAGTTGCAACTTGTCAAAAAAGAAGTGACTCGTTGGACTTTGACTTGTGACTCGCCCGTGATGAGTGTGTCACACTATGACTCACCCATGTGTTTCAGTGAGTTGTGGTGGAGGTGTGTTGTGAATCAGTGTTCCTGCTAGTTGTTGTGGTGGTGCTGGTGATCTCGTTACAATTTGTGGCCAATAAAAGGGTCATAATAATTTATCACAATAAGGTCATAATAATGGGTCACAGTCACAATAGTTTGTCACAATTGATCACAATAAAATCACAATTGGTCATAATATGGTCATAGTTTGACACCTGACTTTTACAAAAAACTTTAATATACGTTAATATATTACAAATTGTGTAAAAAAGATGGGTATTTGTCAAGTTAACCCTAATGTTTAAGGTTATTACAAAGAGACCTCCAACCTTTTATTTCCACGCTACATATATCTAATCTTCATGGAGTATTTAATTGCAAGAAACTGAAAGACCTTTTTGTCAAACTTCGATATTTTTTCCTTTAAAAAAAAAAACTGACATTTTTTATTGATATCCATAACCAATGAACGAAGGAATAACTAAAGTAAACAAGCCGTAAATTATTAGAGCTTTAATATACGTGGTCAATGGTGGATCAATTAATTAACTAATTAGTAAACGAAAGTCATTTTTCATTTTTTTTTTCTTTTTAAGGAAAAAATTAACTTTCATTACTCGGTAAATCATTCATTACATCAGAAGCTAATGCATTCTTAGTTTGGCACAAATTGCATAATACAAAGGATTCACAACTAAAAGATCTTCTAGCAAGATCGAGTGCTACACTGTTTGCTTGCCTTCCAACAAATTGGACAGAGAAATTACTTTTACCTCTTAAACAATGTCCTAAGCATCCCCAACTCGAAGGTATTCTCAATGGTTGAAGCATCCAACAACCATCTTTAAAGATTTAATTTAAGTTGTAAGAAGATCAATAAATTCTTAATTCACAACAAAATAAAAACTTGAATTGATCTTTGATTTTTTTTATTTGTAAAATAAAAAATAAAGGCAGAAATCTATTTACGTACATCTTGTAAGTGTAAGGATACTAATGCAATTTTTACGAATTGCATTGAGAACAAATATGCCTTTTTATTTTTGAATGATGCCACAAGTGGTGTTGAGCATCAACTTGAGTGATAACATACATAAATGATAGATAGATGAAGTTAGAGGAAAGCGCATATGAGTCATTTGGTTTAACTTATCATATAAGATAATCTCACGAGAACTGTTAAATTTTTAAGGCTATTTGATCTAAAAAAGTTTAAACTGATAGATCAGGCTAATTTATTTTATTTATTATATTATATCTTCAACACCCCTTTACATATAGGCGAGATTTTTTTCCAGATTAAAGCCTAACATATGCAAATTTCATTTAATAATATCTGGGTGGAACGGAGATTTTAAGGCCACTTGATTTAAAAGTTTAAACTGATGGATGGGGTTAATTTTTAATCGAGGAAAGACCAATAATCCAAGGCTTACCTGCCTTGAGTAGTTGCTGATTTATAGTGTGCTTATCAACATACTTGATTTTCCCAACTTTGCAAAATGGTGCTCTAACATGCGTGTTTGAGATGTTTTGAGCCTGGAATCTATTCACAACCAATTAGTATTATATATTATTATTAGTTAAATGGAATATTATTTTGATTACGTGACATTATTTTTATTGGATAATTTTTCTTCAAAAATAAAAAGGAAAAGTAATCAGAAAGTCAATTATCAGGTCCATCAATTCAAGAACTAAACGCGTAGAACTAGTCATGTAAGATAGTTTTGAGTTGAATGGTAATCAAAGAAGACAAATAACATTATATATCTTGGCAATTAATTTGTATTAATTATATATTCAAACATTATGTTGTTCCTTGATTGATCCAGATCTACTGTCCCCAAACCCCGTCTCGCTTGGTATCCATCCAATAAAATCTTTACACATGTTTAATTAATTAATATTTGATTAACTAAGAAAATACTGACTTGTAAATTAAATAAACACGTGTAAGGATTTTATTGGACGGACAACAAGCGAGATAGGGTTTGGGGACAGTCTTCCGATCTGACTACTAACTCAATGATAGAAAATAATGATGATAATGATAATTCAAATAACATCGTGCAATGTACTACCAATTTGTTTTTCATTTCTCCATTTACTTGTCATACCTTATTTTATGCAACATTGATTCCTTTTGAGGGAGCAAATTTAGGATTAAAATGGAACGTGGGTTCCATGAATAATCATGATATGGATCCAACCAAGCTTTCTTTCCAAAAAATTACATTATGAAATGAAAAGATATAAAAATGCATGTTATATCACGTCTACAAAAGGAGGAGTTGTACATATAGTAAATATTTTTTATTTATGAATTGTGTTGCATGTACACAATTTTTATATACAATCCTTTATACACACATATTTAGTAGGATCATATTTTTTTCACACATCACACTACTTTTAAATCAATAAGAATAATAATAACTATCACATGGGTCACATGAATGTGTAAAAAGGATTGGGCACAAAAATTTTGCACAAGTAGAAACGTTCATTCTTTTTTTTAACTATGAATATTCTAGTTAGGCTATCAATGGTAATTGAAAGCATACTGACAAGGGTGGGTGTTTTACCAGTCCAACCAACTAGTTCAGTCAGATCAAACCAAAGGAAAAAAAAAACTTGAAAATCTTACTCGAAACTGAGAAAATAGACTAAACCTTGGTTTTTGGTTTCATTGTTTCAATTCTAGTTCAGGCCAGAAACCAAACCAGTGCTTACCCCTACATATATATTGTTTTCCCTAAACGATTTCTGTATACAGAAGAAAATCTTCACCAACTTTTTTGACCTACCTATCACAAACTCGAAAGGCTGGTGATCAATCTACCAAGAGAAATTTTCAGGGACCTGTTTATAAAAATCTAATAAGTTGGGGACCTCCCGCCAATTTTTCCTAAGAGTAACTGATTTAACTAACTCGCCTTTCCTTCATTCCCCCCCACCCCCCCACCACCGTCCTCCGTCCGAGAGTTTTTCTCTCTTTCGTTTCATACTCTCTTCCTCGTTCATTGTTCAACCTGCAAAACACCAAGAATCAGAAAATTAATATCCTTAAAAATATCTGCAGGAAAAAAAGGAGGAAATTAAGTCAAAATAACATGGAATCAGTGAACCACAAAGAAATTAATAGAAAAGAATCTGTTAAATGGGTTCTGGAGAGCATTGAGATTGATAATATGGCTGATTTGCCATTAATTGAAGATAAGAAGTTGGGCTCGCCGCCCCAAGTCAAGAAACAGAAATCTTTACAGAAAAGGGCAAGCATGACTAGAAAGAGGAACCAAATTCAGGATAATGTTCCTAAAATGGGAAGGTTGGAATCTGGGGCAGTTAGAGGGCTTAAGAGCCTAAGGTTTCTCGACAGAACCACGACCGAGAAGGAAGGAGATGCATGGAAGGCCGTTGAGAAGAGGTTTAACCAATACGCCCTTGATAATAGGCTGTTCAAGGACAAATTTGGGGCTTGCATTGGTATTTTTCCTGAAGTACTTTATGGCAAGAAATTTGTCCTGTATTTTGCTTCTGTTTCATTGGGAATTCACAATTTCATTTTATTGACTTATTACAAGGAATGGGAGACAGCAAAGAATTTGCAGGGGAGTTGTTTGAGGCATTGTCGAGGAGAAGGAATAGCAGCCCGGAAAATGGGATTAGCAAAGAAGAACTAAAAATATTTTGGGAAGACATGACGAATAATGACCTCGATACTAGGCTTCATATATTCTTTGACATGTAAAAAATTCTGAGACTTTAATGATGTGAAGAAGAATATCACTGAATACTGCCCCTGGAAATAATTTTGTTTGATATATTTGTAGGTGTGACAAGAATGGCGACGGGAAGCTATCAGAGGACGAGGTTAAAGAGGTGAGAACTTTTAATTCCTTCTCTTCTTCTTGTTCTTCCTATTACATGAACCGAAATTTCTTGACATTGTAATGATTAAGGTTCTAGTAATGAGCGCTTCAGCAAACAAACTATCAAAGTTCAAGCAACATGCTGCAACGTATGCTTCTTTAATCATGGAAGAACTTGATCCTGATCATCATGGATATATAGAGGTGAAGATTTTTTGTTTCTTTTTTTCTCAGCCGAATGAATGCCTTCTTCTCTGATACTGATTGACCTACTTTTCCAACAGATGTGGCAACTTGAAGCTCTGCTAAGGGGAATGGTTACCTCAGACTAAGGTAAACAGCAGATAAAAAGTACAAAAAATCTGGCAAGAACTATGATCCCGAAAAAATACAGAACACCAGTTAGCAAATTCATATAGAGAAACTCTGAGAAAGCATGTGAGAATTGGAAGAGATTATGGGTACTCACATTGTGGTTATTTATATATCTTGCACTATTCACTTGGAAGTTCAAACAATATCAACTGAGGGACGCGTTCCAAGTCATGGGTTACTGTGTGTGTATTGCCAAGGGTGCGGCAGAGACAATTAAGTTCAATATGGCAGATCGGAAGAGCACACGTCTCCGGTCTGTAGACGAACTCTTACAAAGCTTAGAGAGACATTCCTCGGTACCTTTGTTCCCTTTGACGATAACATTAACTTCCACAAGTAGATTGCATTAGCAATTGCAATAGGGACCTTTTTTCATACAGTAATGCACTTGAGTTGCAACATTGTAAGACTGACATCTTGCCCAAATGATCAATTTATGCCTATTTTCGGACATGCCTTTAATTATCACCATCCAACTTATTTACAAGTTGTTGGATCCACTGCGGGAATCACCGGCATTGTGATGATTACTCTGATGATGTTCTCCTTCACATTGGCTACACATTCATTTAGGAGGAATGTTATCAAATTGCCAAGGCCTTTTCACCATTTAGCAGGATTCAATGCCTTCTGGTATGCACATCATCTGCTGGCTGTTGTTTATATCCTCTTGATCATCCATGGTTACTTCATATTTCTCACCTGGGAATGGTATAAAAAGACGGTATGTGGATCGAACCCCACAAATAATTCTGCATCTCCCTGTCAAAACGCCTAACCTAATAATAACTGATGTTGAACAATGAATTTGGCTCTACAGACATGGATGTATATTTCAGTACCAATGCTTGCCTATGCAAGTGAGAGAATTCTTACCCTTTATGATCATAATTATAGGGTTGACATCATTAAGGTACGTAGCTATGTGAGATTCTTGGGAATTTCAGAATTCATTCTGTTGTTGATTTGGGAATTTCAGGCTGTCATATATACAGGAAATGTATTGGGATTATACATGAGTAGACCTCGGGATTCAAGTATAAGAGCGGAATGTACCTCTTTGTCAAGTGCCCCAATATATCAAACTTCGAATGGTAATCAGAAATGATCTCAAGTTGCATTGTCAATTAAGCCTATGTTTTTGTGGATTGAGTTATTTTCTGACTTCATTTTTCCTTATTAGATTTATTGTATAAGAATGAATTATGCTTAGTCCATGACACTCTGTACAGGCATCCCTTCTCTATCACTTCTGCACCAGGCGATGACTATTTAAGCGCCCACATCCGTACACTAGGGGACTGGACCACAGAACTTAGAACACAATTTTCGAAGGTGAAGTTATTATTAATTTTCTTGCACTCCCTTAACTAATTTCCTGATATGCTAGACCGGGCTGTTATGGCCCTAAAAAAACGAAACATAATGAATGCAGGCCTGTGAACCTCAGTCTACACAACCAAGAAGGGGAAATCTAGTAAGACTGGAAACAAAAGCATTTTCTGAAACAGAAAATTCACTAGAGTAAGCAATTTGTTTTGGAAGTGTTTCTTTTCCTTAAAGAACTGTTTGCTCATAACGCATCAAATTTAGTACTTTTGGTCTTTTGAGGCAGATTCCCAGAAATCCTAATTAAGGGACCTTACGGCGCACCAGCGCAGAATTACAAGAAATACGACATTCTGCTGCTAATTGGTTTGGGGATTGGAGCAACCCCATTTATCAGCATTATAAAGGATATCTTGAACATTGAAGCTGAACTTGTAAGAACTAAGGCACATTGATTTTCATTAACATACACAAAAGCAATTAATGCATAAACAGAGTCGAACAATTTCAGGAAACAACAGATAATTTACCATTCGAAAAGAGAGGCCCTGAAAGAGCATACTTCTATTGGGTGACACGTGAACAAGGATCCTTCGACTGGTTCAAAGGGGTCATGGATGATATTTCAGAATATGACCATAATGTATGGAACTTTATAATTTCTTTTCCATTGGCTAGTCAAGAATCAGAATTGGAGAATTGGTCTATTTTATCATGGCATTTTTTTGACATTGCAGCATGTAATAGAAATGCATAACTATTTAACAAGCGTGTACGAGGAAGGAGATGCTCGATCAGCACTAATAGCGATGGTGCAATCTTTGCAAGATCGGAAGAGCGTCGTGTCGACGTAGTCTCAGAAAGCCGGGTACATTGTCACAACTGATATAGAAACCCCTGGATAATTTTCAATAATTTAATGTATATATGCTTAATTCTTGTATTCCTAACTCACAACTGAAACAGATAAGAACACATTTCGCACGACCCAACTGGAGAAAAGTTTTCACACATTTGGCCACGACCCACCCATATAGTCGGATCGGTAAGATATTCTCAACTCTCAAGTTCTTAAGATATAACCCGTTTACATGTTTATGTCTCATTCAACGAATTACAAAAAAGAGTAAATATGAAGTAATTAAGTGCTGCATTTTCAGGGGTGTTCTACTGTGGAAGTCCAACACTTACCAAGCCTCTTAAACAGATGTGCCATGAAATTAGCATGAGTTCGTCGACCCGATTCCATTATCTATAAGGAAAATTTCTAGCAGAGTCGATCCAGAAAGGTCTGCTTAAACCTATGCACAAAATCTTGAACAATTCTCTGTGTAACATATGTACAATAGTCATTTTACAACTAGCTACATTTTTGGAGTCTGACTTTAGTTTTTGTTTCAATACTTCAATGAGACAGTCGCTCAACATTAAAGAAATTGGCAAAATGGGTTCGATTCCAATCTAACTGAGGTGATAATGCTCAAGAATCTCCGGGAGGCTTTGTTACCGGGACCCACACGGGAGGCTCTTGAACGCTATCACTGTTTGTGGATAATTGTTAAACAGTAGACTCAACAGCTGCACTTTGTCGTGTTCTGAGTACTGATTAATTACACAAAATCCGAAGGGTTTAATTTCTTTCTGTATTCATTCAGTAGACTCCAGTTTGGGAAAATGTTCCTCTTGTGCATAATCAAAAACAGTGTTTACTTACTAATTATATAATAATAATTTAAAAATGAGTGGAAATTTGGAGTTGATAACTTCACACGTACGTACAATATTGGCATATCTTGATGACTTATGCGTGCAGGCATTGACTTGTCTGAGGGACTAGAAAAGGCTGATTTCTTCATACAATCCATGCATGCAGATAAAAAAAATTGCAGGCTTTAGGGGAATCCAACCCCTGCATAGATGTGCAGATTCTATATAGGAAAGGAAAGGAAACAAACAGTAAATAGACTGTAGTAGAGTAGTAGCAGAAACAGAATCCGGAAAAACAAACAGGACGGGTAAATTACTGCAAGACAATTCAGATATTTCCAAGTGAACCAAGCCTACAGGGATGCATAACAGAAAGCATACAACAGTACTAGAGAAAAAAAGAAAGAAAACTGGAGCTTGAATAATGGATCATAGATTTTTTAAGAAGAAGAATTAAGAAGGGGTTTCTTGATCATCCTTGAGGTTGGGATCAGCTGTTAAGGGGAAGAGCTCCAGGGTTTGAAGGGGTCTACTGTTTCTGCAGCAATTGAAACTTGGGCCGAATTCCATAATCATCATCAAATCATGAGCACATGGTCTGATCAAGCATTCTTTTGGAACATCAGATCTCCATGAGTAAATTTTTCCTCCACTTCCTTCCACCACATCCTAAAAAATAATATTGGTGGATTACTTCCTGTATACAATTATTAGAGGAGACAAGTATTCAACATAGTAATAGAAACTCTGTGTACCTGAGGATTACTTTCTGGTAAATTGAAGCAAGGTAACTGATGATGGAAATTAGCTGAAGGCATGGAAGGGGAACGATCAAGATTGGAGTTACTGCAGCTGGGTCCATAATATTGGTGATGATCAAGATTAATAAATTGCTGTTGTTGCTTGCTGATCATAAGTTTTTTCCTGAGCTTTTGCCTGTCCCTAGCTTTATGATTCTGAAACCAATAGAACACATTTTTCCCTTGAATTTTGCCATAATAAGAGAGATGGGCTGTGATTCTTTGTATCTGGGAAGCCTTTGGAGTTCTCACTCCCCTTCTATACAGTTCCTCCAAGATCATCAGCTGTTCCGGGGTCGGACACCATCTCGTCGAACCCGAAGGAGACATTTTGCAGAAACTGTATGAATAATTTGTTGTAAGCCAACGGTGTATGGGGGAGTTTGAGAGCTTGAACCTGGGTTTATATAGAAGAAAAGTAGACAGAACATTGGAGATTCTGGAAAATATGAGAAAAGTGGGTTTTATTAATTTATTAATTGAAGAGATTGTCATGCTTTCGTCATTGTCGCCCGATCATTAAAATCTTTGGCAGAAAGATATAAGAAGGGGGAGTCAGATTGTTGCAGACAAATTTTCATAAACGCCATCTGACTCGTGTATGAGAATTCCGCAACCCTAAAAGTAAAATTGTAAAATAGTTAAAAAACTTGTATATAAATATCTAATGGGTAATTTTCTAAGGAATACAGGGGCCAATGAGGTGTTTGTACCTAAGTGAGATGTAAACAGCTCATTGACTCTCGGGCTCCATAAGGAACCTAAGGCTGAGTTCTTTAGAAGCACTCTATCTGATGGCCACAAGATTCAAACTATTACACTTTGTTATTTTCTATTGACCAGTCATGAACAAGATGATTTTTCAATAAAGATTCAAATTATATACTAGTACGTACTAGCGTAAAACTCAACTCAAAAAATTATGTACTACATGTTAAGCTTAACTACAAATTAACTCGTTGATATGAGTACATATGAAAATGATATAGAGACCACTTCTGATTCTAAAATGGAGTCATTATAGTCTCCGTTAACCAAATCATATAGCCTCTATTATCGGGAGTCGATTAGAAGCTGTCTTTCATATCATTTCTCAGAGTATGTTGTAAAATATGAAAAATTATATATTTTACATGATTCGTACATATTTATTGTGGCATGGAGGACCCCTAGTTGCTTTCTTGTGTTACTTAACTGGGATGGCCTCTCTCTCTCTCTGACAGATTAATAACATGCATGTGATCGATGATGGTTTGTATGAAGGTAAGTAGTACAACCTAGGAATTAGCATAAGTAAACGTAGGCAAGATTCATTGGAAAACCCCACGAATCACAATATTCTTCTTGTTGAGACCACCTTTAGACTCTCGGAAAATGGTGTAACCCCTAGATGCCACTTTCGGACAAGTGATTTATCTACTAATTAGAGAAGAATGGCAAGAAAATCGTTAAAGCATAATACATGGCATTATTATGTGAACGGTAAAGTTAAATCTTAAGATTTACGAACTTATAGAAATATATATAAAAGAGAATTTTTTATGTGCGTGACCTTTCAATTCATAGTAGTAAAGTTGCGACAGAATTATTGATCATATCAACCGTCCGATAGAAAATGTGTGTAATAGTGTAAGAAATTATACTCACTTTTATTTAAATGCATTCAATAATTACTACATACATTATTATATACACACAAGCATTAATTCAAAGCTTACAGTGAGCCTTTGCCAAAATCTTTTCAAGACACGGAAATATTAAAAGGCAAATAATTGTTCAATGTTCAATTGTTCATGTGTGTAGGATGAATGAATACGTACAAGACGCCCTTACCATTACTATTTCTACATGAGTTTGGCGCGTAAGAATAATGACGGTGTCTTGCATATCATGATGATGAATACTAAAACGGTTGATAGGTGAACTATAACTTCCTCGAGGCCGACCTTAACAATAATGGGGTATATATTTAGTACGCTGAATTAACTAGGACGTTGTAATTGGTTGAAATTTTTTTCTTTCAACAAAGTTAACGTATATGTATAATCTTAGCTGTATTTTCATGTTCTTACAAGAAAGCACAGCGGGGCTATCATTCCCCTACGTACGGTATTGTCTATATATTTCTAACAATGAAGTCTTGATTAACTTTGTATTTATTTTAAATGTGTCTAACCCACTAAAGCAGGGGCTCAACAAATTGATGATACTAAACTATTTTGTATGATCAAACCAATTAATTTCTAATTTCCTTGACGAATTGAAATTTATAATAGTTTATCTTAAAATATAGATCATTAATACTCAAGCAAGGATTTTATTTTAATTTTCCCTAGAAGAAAATAAGAAGAATAGTTGTTTTTGGTTGGATGTTGAAAAGGGCATCGTACGTACCTAGAGATTGGGAGAGTTGCATGGATTCTTTTACCTAGAGAGAGTGAACATTGGTACAAAACTGTCTAGTCACTCTCAACGCCTCTACAGGAAAACACTGGTATAAATATACATACATACATATTTATATATATGTCTATATTTCAAGTTCAATAATCTATGTATTCAAGTTCAATAATCTTATCCGAGAATTTCATCTATCAATCTGGAGTCGATCTTTGCCCTCGTAGCCGGGTGGCGGGATAGCCTACATAGGGGGCTATCATTGGACAGCCCCCATGTGAGTGGGACTATTGGACAGCCCCTCATATAGGCTGGGTGGCGGGATATGGGAAGAGAACATTTTTAATCAATCTGGTTATGACATCATTTCAGATCGTGTGTATAGATATATGATGTCAAGTGAATTTAGTTCACATTTATGTACTCACATGACCGGGGGAGTGTTTGAAAATTTTTATTTGATCCAATATCACCTTCAAAAACAAGAATTGGGATGATTTTATTCATTAATTGATTGCACAAAACCTTAATATGCTACTAACCATTTTTTAAAATTATAATTGCACATTCACGTCAAATCTCCACAAGTCGCCAAGACATACATGGTCTAATGGCATCCGTATTAACTTCTTATACCTTATATCAAAGTTTGATTCTCACCCCCTACAATCTCTTTGTAATTCCAGAAAAAAAAATAAAATTCCCTCCACGGATCAATTTTGGTGTGAAGCAAAAATTGATTGGTTGAAAATGCATGAAAGGAGTAATAATTAATTAATGGTGATTAGACCCTTCAATATTGACCTTTGTGTTATGTCCGTCTGCGCAAATTGGGTCATTTCATGGCTTCACACGCTATATCCTCTATTTGCCAAATTGGCCCTTAATTACAACACTCTCATTTTCATTCACACAATCATTTTATTAATAATAAACACTGATGATGATATGATGCTGCTGTCCCGTTTTGTGGCAGCTACACGCCAAAACATTTTTCTTTACCGTTCGACAAAATTTTAACAAATTTTAACGAAGGGTTGTTGGGAGTCATGTTCTCCTCAACCCGCCAGATGGGTGACATGGAGGTTGTCATTGGGCAGCCCCCATGTGCTTGGGTTGTCAGACGAGTAGGAAGAGATCATTTTTAAGATTGTTGGTGATGACATTTATGTGGAAATACCAAAATTTTCTCATTATAAATACAAATTTTAAAATTAGATAAATATTATATATTAATGGGTTGCAAAATGGACCCTAAAATAAAAAATTGATTAATCAAATTACATTTTACTTGTACAAATGATGAATGTGGGAAAATTTTCAATTGCTACGTCTCTCTCTCTCTCTCTCTCTCTATATATATATATATATATATCTATTGTATTCTTATTATGGATAAATAAAAACAAACGTTCCCAACTTTTGCATCTATCTACACCTTCATCCCTAACTTTTAAATTTAGACCAACTGACATCCCAGTTTTGAAAAAATTAACGTCACTTATAATTTCTTTTAAAATATTATTCTTTACTCCAATTTTCCAGCCTATACATTCTTCGAAAAATTACACTAGATATGCAATGATATCACTTTGAATGACATCATAATATTTATTCAGGCCACAATATTTAGAAAATTTGATCTAGCACCAGATGAACCATATGCTATAGTACCCGATGGTACATGTGGCGTGCATATGAAGGCATGCAAACTTATAATGACGGCTCATTGGCATCTACTATATATCTATTTATTTTTTGTACTTGGTAATAACAATATAATAAAAAAATAGAGTAAGGACTTCATTTACAAATAAGATAATCAACAACTTAATCTTTTATTTTCCTTTACTTTTTCTATTTCAAACTAGAACTATAATAATATACGAAAATGACCATTAATGAATTTCGTAGTCTCTTGAGCTTCGATTAATAAAGTCAACCATATTTGGTCGTACCTAATAAGTAATAATACATATATACACATGAGATTGAATATCTTCTTTAATTTGTTTTTTCTCCTTGACTTATTATCCATGTACCTCTCAGAATTATATTCGGCACGAAATTAAAAGATGTGTCATAACATAAGTTTGAAAATAAATTCTGAAACGCCAAATATAAATGCATCAACCCAATAATTAATTAACGTCCGTGTGAAGTTGTCACATGATTTAAATCTACGTAAATGGAGAAATGATAAATGTTGTCTGACTTTACTCTTCAATAGGTACGAGCCCAAAATAGGTAAAAGTTACCTACCAATTATATATATATATATATATATCATATATAATCAAGTCGAAACGCTCACTGTTTTATCACATTTTTAAAAATTACATGTAAACAATATGATTCTTTCCACAGCACAACAAATTTTACTTGTAATACGAAAATGTATATAGGCTAGAGAAGAAATATATTTATTGAAAGTCTTATGTTAAAGTGAACCAACCTTTTTTTTTAATCAAAAAAGGAAAGAAAATACCAACATTAGAAGAGCAGGATCAATTCTTTAATTTCTTTATCTTTTAAATGTTGACTTTGTTTTTTTTAACTGATACAAGGGGAGATAGGGTAGGGGAGGGAACTTAGAAGAGGGATAAGTGTGCTTGGATCTCGAGTCTCTTACCCGAAAACTTGGACATTCAATTGTTGTGGCCAATTTAGCCACATGAGTAAGTATTGACTTTTGAAAATAAAAAGAATGTGACTTGGTAAAGATAGACGGTAAATAACTTTAATGACTCGTGCTATTTGCTAGGACATTACGATAAAATAGAGTTCAAAAATTAAAGGCAGGCATTCAAATTGCTAGCCTATTAATGACCATGACGTCAATAATATGCACATTTGCAACACTGCATTCAATTGCTCAACTAATATTTAATGAAAACATTAGTAGTAGTAATTTTTTTTTTTTAAGTATATTTCTTTGGCATTACTCTATGTACCATATAGTTGCTTAAAAAGAACTTAAAGTACTACTAATAGTAATAGATATATATATATATATATTACCTAACGTGTTCTTTTTTTTTTTTTTTGGAAAATACCTAACGTGTTCTTGATCTAATATATTGTAAAAACACTACTCTAAATTCAAATATAAAAGCACATTATGTTAGTAGTAGTATTTAACCACTGCTTGTTCTATTTTTCTTAATGAATTTCTCAATACATTGTTCAACCGAGAACATATTAATGATAAATTTACCTAGTTAAGTAATTTAATACAAATTAAAAGAAAAACTAACCAGCATGAACACTAGTTTTTAACTAGTTAATTAATTAATAATACAAATATATGATTGTGAAAACAGAAAAAAAAAAAGTTATAAATTATTGATAATGACGTCTCAGAAGGAACATGGTAGAAATTGTTGCGACATATTTAGCCAAACACAATGCGGTCCCCAATTATTATTATTATTAATTTTAACATGCGAAAATTGCATGTGCATTTTTTATATTAATTTGAGCTGCTGTGATTTAAATTATACACTAGTAGCTAAGATGCTCACATTCTTGGTCAAAGGTCTTGAATTCGAATACTATAACATGTATTACTTATTTTTGATGGAGATGAGTTGATTTTGAAGTAAAATGGTTAGAGACCAATCCTCATATAACATTTTGATAACTTGAAACCTTTAACGGCCAACGAAACTAGTAGCCCGCTCAAGAGATGCTAACCCTCAAGGGGATTCAACCACAGCTTTAGGAGAAAGTCCTAATTAAG
>CAVNYN010269028.1:0-17690 GCA_963692815.1 Nyctanthes arbor-tristis
AAAATGAATACAAAACCAATTGTACTTATCCCAATCAGCAATGAAGAATGGAGGACTCTTCAAGCTAATCAGTTAGAGAAAATTGAATAAATGGAGAATCTATTATCCAAGACATGTGAAAAAATAAAAATTAAGCTCCCCAAGTCTCCACTTGGGGGCCATATATTGTTGTACACTTGGCTCCCAATTAGAATCATTTAGAATCCTTAGTACCTGTCCGGGGTGATTGTTCTTCGATGCCCTAAGAATCGCCGATGCCCCTCGACAGCTCTTGCCATGTTACCAGAATGTGATGGAATGAAAACGTCACTTTCTATGGAGATAATATAATCGAGTGCCGCAGTTTGAGACGCATGTTTTGAAAATGATTTCAGTTCTTTGTTGGTCGCAAGCATTTCCTGCCATCAATGAGAAATTAGTTTGATTCTCATTATGAGAACGAAATTATAATGTGAAATTGTAATGAGTTGAAATGAGTGGTGAGATTCAATTGAAATTTGAAATGTGTTGTGGTAGTTGACTAGTTGTCAATTCAATGGTAGGTGAAATTATAATGTAGAAGGATAATGAGAATCAAACAAGTATTAACTCCATTCCATGTCACAGCTAGACTTTGCCCTTTAATTGTTTCTCAATGAAAACCAAAAAAATAATCTACCTTACCAACCTTGAAAACTACATTTGGAAAGCGTGAAGTAAGCTCAGAGAGATGAGCATTACCACCATAAATTTCCCCTGCAGCAATATATATCAAGGTAGACGGTGGATAACCTAGAGCTTGAAGAAAAACTCCAACCTCCTTTGGAGTTAGAGGACAGAAACCACCGATTCTTTGTTCCGTCGAGTTGATATTCTTGATCTTCCAGTGATTCGTGTTCTCCCTAACAAAACCAAAAGGTAAGAAGCAATATTAATAAGTAATGTTTTGTAGCAAGGGGTATGACAATCAGGAGCAGTTCCGAGAGAATTAAAGGACTGAGTGGCTTAGCAGACAGGAAAAGAAAACGTCAATGAAGCAAATGTATATTTATGAATTCTTCTTTTTAAGAAAATTTCCCTGCAACTGCATTGAAAACTAAGGTACTGAGGGGGAAAAAATCGAAAATTTTTTCGATGGTATAATATAAGTTAAATTATATTGGCTCAACATAAAATTCGATGTATTATACAGCATGAGCATCTTCATCTAAACTTACAAAGTTCATCAATAAGAAAAATTAAAGATAAATGATTTTTAATTGGTCGATTTTGGGGATATTTAAGAGTTACTGGAGAAGGGAGTAAAGTTGTTTCCTAGAGTAACATACCTGAACGTGTTCTGGAACCCAAAAAAGAGTAACTTTTATGCTCTAAATTCACATGATATGTTATAATTCAGCAGCCAAAACACAAAATAACAAAAGGGAAACAGACGCATGGTAGCAAAGTGTTATTTTATTATTTATTTTATTTTATTTTATTATTTTTCCAGCCAGGGGTGGGGTGAGGGCCTTAGCTTCATTAGTAATAATCACCACCCCTGATTGTTAGGCTAATAACCACCAGTTTCGACATCATCAAATAAGGCATGCAAAGAAAGCAGATACAAGTACTGTAATGAGAATCTAGCTGGAAAAAGCTTTTACCTCATTAGTCTAAGCTCCTCTGATTCGGCGTCAGTGAGACCGTAAGTACAGCCGGTAAAAGAAAGCATGTCTTTCTCGTATCTTAAATGAAGTGCAATGTATCTTTCTGCACGAGATTGCAACCGCTCCACAAGCGTCTGTGGTGTCACCGACATTTATGCTCAGAACCTAATGTAGCATAAATCCCCATAGGAGACTTCTTAAATGAATTCACAGAAATACATAAAATCAAGTCATATTCGCAGACACAATTATACTCTTATATCCCATTATGAATTATAAGTACTTCAAAGACTCTGGGAGAACTTAATAATTTTCATGGAATCTCTATATGTCCAAGAGATAAATATTAATTATATTACTATTACCATGTCAGCAAATTCGTATCTGCATATTAATGAATAATTCTACTTGGAGAAAAAAATAGAAAAAGAGTGTGACAAAATAGACATGTGGCCCATGTGTCAATTTTGTTTAACTTTTTGTTTGTCATTTTGTTCAAATAGAAAAACTCCATATTAATTCACAGAGAGCACTCTGACTTTAGCTATGCGATAACAAGGACGGGACAGTGCAACTTATGAGCAGTTCATATACAGTAGGAACAGGAAAATGGTTCCAACCTTTCCAGATCATTGATATAAGGAGAGAAGCGCAGAGCATGATACAGTGCACGGCATCTCAACCTCTGTATGTCAAGAGGTAGATCATTATTTGCAAGTCGAGAATCTGATTTTGCAACATGAATTAACTGCAAAAAGGAATAAAAGAAAAAGGGAAGAATAAAATCTTAATAAGCCAACCTGCAAATATTTGGTAAAACTTAAAAGCGCACATAAGCAGTTCTCTAGCATTGAAGCACAGGCTGCATAAACCCTGAATAAAATGCAAAGAACAAGAAGTTTAGGCTTTTTTAATTGCTTTTGCAACAATATCACTATATTAATGTTGATTCCTTTGTAGTGCTAAGTCTTGCACCCTTCAAGAACAAATTGTCCATAACATGAAATGATACAAAATTAAGACAAAAAATAGACATGTGACAAAGTTACAACAGCACACCATGCATTATACCTTATAAATTTGAATAGGCTTCATGAATCCTTCTTCGTCATTCATTTTTGTTCATTACTAGGTCCACTTGAAGATATAAAGCAACTAGACTCCCAGCAACTACCACCAACCAAGTTAATCTTAGTTTACCTCTCCCTCGTGTAACCTTCTACACTGAAATCATGTCAATCTCATTAATGGGGATCTCTTTTTGAGTCAATATAATCAATGAGCTAACCACACAAGTCTGCCATCCTTTAGTTTAAGGATTTTATTTTTATCATCATTCCTCCACCTCTTGGTTTATATTCTCATTTATTATTTTGCTATATTCCTTGTATGACCATCTATGAACCCGGTCCAACACTTTGAGACACGAAGCAAAAATTGGTCTAATCAATATCCTGAGAGCTTGCCTTCTAGCATTAACGTGTGGCAAAATAATGTAAAAAATTAGAGTACACGTCAACAAGATGACACCGGACCAATTAATCATAAATTCAACGGACGACAGATTGAGTGCTCAGGGCATATCGTGCTTAAATCTAAAGAAAAGTTGGAAGAGATAACTGAAATTGGCATGGCATGCGATGAATGAAGCAAATTGATTTTGAGTCTTTCCATAGGTTTAGCTATACATCAAAACTACTTATTTATGACCAAAATTTAATGCAAATATTGCTTAATTTACTATTGTTGATATTTTATATGCGCATGTTAGTTCATTAATTTTTCTCATTCTATTTCAAATTTGAATTTGGTCAAACAAATTACATCTATATATCTTATGGGACTCACTGTACTACACAAATCTCCATCATTCAACTCCATTCATTCTCTCTCTTATTTCAAGAACAAATGAGAAAATTTTAGTTCCCTAACAGGCTCGTCATATTGGATAAATTGTTAAAAAGAACAATAATCTTAATCATACATTACTTCAGAGCAAACCTTTCCAACATAATGGTCAAATTAACTAACCAAAATTGACGCAAGTACTAAAAATTGCAGAATGGAGATTTTTTATTTAGCTTTTTGCACTTTTTCCCCCAAAATACATTTTAAAGCATTTTTGTACTCAAAGTTAATAATACCAACATCAGTGAGGAAGTAGACACATAATTCCTAGTTTTTTTTTTTTTGGGTAAAAATTTAATTTTACCCACACTTTATTTCACAGTTTTACCAATGATACATAATTAGCACCAAGTAGAGGCCCATAATACCCATTTTCACTCCCCCCCCCCAACACCAAAAAAGAAAAAAAAAAAGAAAGAAAGAAAAGAAATGATACTGATCCTACTGAATGTATAAAACTAATTTTAACTTTCTGTTAGCTTTTATTACACGCTGTACGTTTTGGGGTTCAGGTATGAGTGATGAACAAACAATGACTTGCCTGATGATCCTTCCAGACTTGTGTCAATTCCTCATAGTAGCTCATACCAGACCATGAAGTGAAATGCTTCCTGACTCGAGGAACATCTTGGAGTTCTTTAGGAAGCTCCTTCACGACCCTCACATCTTGTTGCAAAGTTTTAATGAAATGAGCTTCATCGAATATATCAGAAAATGTACTGCATTTCGGCAAGTTAAAGCAGAGATACTATAAAAATTGAATTCTAGAAATTTGTATATATAAAAAGAAACACTTAATGGAGCCAAATTTAAAATTAGGCAAGAAATTATATATTTGGTAATATCAGATATTGCAGTACATATGCTCGGATGTATGTATAGGTACACAGATTTATGACAATGTGCACTTAGGCAGGCAGCCACATACACGAATGGAGGGGAAGAAGGGGGTTGGAAATGAAAGAAAAATAGTTAGCAATGCAGTAAAGGAACTGACCTTGTGTCCCGCCAGAACGAGTGCTTATCCAGCTGAGGAATTACTAGAGTAGCATTCATGATACGTGCCACAGCCACCATATCAGCTATCTATAAACAACATGCCATTAAGTAGAATTAGCACATTACTTCAATTTGCATTGAACATTCATTCTGACACAAAGAAATTAATCTCATAAAGGTAAACATGACATGTCTGACCACGAGCACAAAATAGACCATGCTATCCTTTCTAATGCCTAATGTCAGGGACTTGGCAAAAGCTTTCTACAGAAGTATTATATTTGTCATACCTTCACGGTATCAACACAAAATCTAAGGTGACTTCGTTGTTGCATCTGTTCATGAGTAGAACTGTAGAAGACCTTGTTTCCTTTCAAAACGTCTACTAACTTTAACTAATTTTCCCAAAAGAAGTAATATTCTTTCCAAAAGCACAGCAGTCTAAGCGCATCATGTGATTTCCAAGAGCCAAGAAGTTATAGCCAGTAGCTTTGAGAATAAAATGAAAAGTTACATTACTGCATTACATCATTATCAATCTTCTCCTATATAGCATAATTTCCATGTAAATTCTGAGAAAGATATTGAATTAAAGGACCAATATTGAGGAATAGAAATATAAAAGGAGATTGTGAGGTGTGCATCTAGTCTAGTATGTAAACATAGATACCGACTCCAACCCCCCCCCCCAAAACAAAAAAATAATAATAATAATAATTAATAAATAAAAGAATAAAAATTATTTGGCTAGTTTCTGTAAGTTTTTTGGACCAAACAGGCGGTTTGAAATGTGACGGAAACAGCTTATTCATTAATGTAAATCAGGAAGGACAAAGATGGGGAAAGATTCCAGAATAAAGCATTGATTCTGAAGTGGAATCCCACGCGACTCCTCTGTGCTTTAGGCTCAAAGTGGTGATGTTAGAACTGATCCTCTTTAAACAATGATGAACGAAGGCAAAGATATATGAAGTAACGCTATCCAGAACTTGACGAAGAAAACTTACACCCGTCCGCATCTGATTCAATCCTCCATTACTTCTGACAGTCATATAACGATCCCAGACTTGGGTAGCTGGATGTGTAAATCGAGATCTTCAGGAGATATGTATAGTTAAGAGAAAAAAGTGGAACAGAGAGTAAATGACAGCCGCAGGAGATCACCTTTATATTTAGAAGTTGGCTTGACACATGGGCGTAAACCATGACTAAAAGAAGCTGCCCAAAGTTCATTGTCTCCCAGCTGCAAAGAATAAAGCAGAAATTTGCCATAAAAAGATAACAAAAGACATTATTTGATTTCTTATCGTCATTCTTGATCTCAAAAGGAATTTGGAACAATATTTTTTTCCATCCAGGTTAGTATGTTTATGTTCTCCATATATGTTTTGTTACGGCGAGACAGACATACTTCACAGCCATATAGTCATGTGCCGCTCATTGACCTACCAGATTCCAGATTAATTAGCAAGTTTCTTGATTGACAAAGGGTGTTCAACGTTTGAAACTTAATGCTCTCAGTGACTTATTTTAGTCATTACTGTTTAATTTAATAAGAGTATTCAGTAACAACCATATCCAAATGCACTTTTTAAGTACACAATCAACTATTTGTAAATTATTATTATTATTATTATTATTATTATTATTATTAAAAAAGACTCCTAACCTACTAATAGCAGGCTACTTGCGAATTTCACAAACTCTCAAATCGGTATAACTCTACAAAATATCATGCACCCAGTTCTTCACTGCAGTAAAGACTAATATCATACAGCAGTGTACCCAGATACCGAACATACTTCCCAATAACATTTATAACACAATCTTGGAGTACAAAACTCCACCAAGAAAAGAAAATATACGTTCCAAAATATTAAAATCTTGAATATACCCAGGACTTCAGCCAGAAAACACAATGCGAAAGATACAGAGCATAAAAATCAAAACCCATTTCTCAAATTCACCAAAACCAAGACTTCTTATCATTACCCAATCCAAAAGAAACCCAAGAATCTTATGATCGCTACCAGGACTGGCACAAATGACAAATAGAATAACATAAATAAAATCACACACCTTTGTGGGTTTGGATTCCTCTCGTGATGGCAGAGATATTTTCTGTTCGTCTTCCAAGACATCCTTGCTATATAATACGAAAACAATGATTGACAGAGCAAAGAGAAGAATCGCGTAGGCTGTTATTGATAAAAAGGAGGGCCTTCTATTACAAATTGAGGAATTTCTGAGATGCGAACTGCGTCGCTGGTAAACCATTGTTTCTGAGTCGCTACTCACTTGCGGATCTCTGATTCGTACCGTCGATACCGTTTGATTATTGTGTCTATAGTTTAGACCAGACTAGCATCTCACAATCCCAATTCGGAATATCTCTTTCAAGTACCGGTCAGCTTCATTTTTCAAAGAAGAGTTTCCCTGAAATTTTCCAGCCTGCCTCCGATCTATCCCTAACAGTATTTTTTTCCCACCTTCTTATATATATATTCCGTTAAACTTAAAAAATACTTTCCATAGAATTTGTAATGGGATATTTTCATCAAACTCAAATATGCCACGTGAGTCGATAACAGGTGAATAAAATTAATAGAAGATGAGACGTCACATAATATCTCCATAACAAAGAGAGTCAGTGCCTTTAAGTGGAAAATGGTTGTCATTTGACAATGGAACACAAAAATTGAAATGTGATTTAAATGACACTAAAAGCTTGTTTGAAGCTTTTTATTTTTTAAATTTATAAAAGAAATTTATAATGAGTGGAAATGAGTAGTTGAGATTTAATTTAAATTTGAAATGTGTAGTCATTGTTGAGTAGTTGTCAAATCAACAGTCTAATCATGGTAGATGAATTTATAAATAGAAAAAATAAAGGAGTTCAAACAACCCCTAATGCCAATTTTTTTTCTACAATGCTATTTTACTGTGAAAAGGTTTTTTTATTTAGAATTTATTAAAAATAAAAAAATAATTATTGAATTGCTCTAAAAACATTTATAGTTATTAAATAATAAAAAATTTATAATCATTCACTACAAAAGGGGAAAAACATTTTTTTACTCAAAAAAAGTTAATTCTTCTTGAAATTTAACATTATATGACAAACAAAATATTTTATTGGGAAGTAAAATTATGGAAAAATAATTAAGGGATTTGTTCCTTTCTTTTTTGAGGGAAAAATAGCATGCTTACAAACTTATTTTAATAAGAAATAAGAGAGAGAATCAGTGTTGTTGAATAATGGAGATTTATACGGTACATATGAGTCTTATAAAATTTATAAATGTGATTGGATTAATTAATTTTTATTTAAAAATAAAATTAATTTTCAAACGTCTACTCAAGTTTTATGGTCAGACTAATTTCTAGTCTACCACAAAATTTTTTATTTATTATTAATTTTTTTTTTTTGTGAAGAAAAAGGGTCGCTTTATTTATTTTTTTAATTTTAGTAAGAGTAGCTTATGGGTGAAGCTTTGCACCTCGAAAACACCTGTTTGCCCAAATGCGCAACTCTTCTCTCACACTAAACCCTACAATCTCTCGATATAAAGCCTTGACCCACACTCGCACAATTTCGTTCCGTGTATTATTTGGTGTTGCCCTCCCTTCTTCCATATCCTCTCCGGTTCGGCTTCCTTTCAGTGTATGGTGTAGTTTGACGCTAAATCTTTTCGGTTTATTTATTATTACTCAATACTCGATAACGATCAGTTTTGCAATGACTGATCACATGGCTTTTGCAGTTTTTGTTCCACTGCTGTTTGGTTTGACTTGCTAGGATTGCTCTGTGTGTGCTGTGTAGTTCTTCGGTTTCGTACGGATTCAACGAGCTCTTTTAGGATGCCCCAAAGTTCAGATTGGCTTTATTGTTTTGAGTGTTGAAATTAGATCTTGAATCTTGTACCAAATTTGATACGGCTTCCTTCCCTCAATATGTATTTCTTGTTTTATATAATCATAATTGTTTTCATTGATTCAAATGATGATTATTATCGAGGTGCCTGCAGCTGTTTTTCTGGTCTTTCAAGTTTAAGTAATGCTCAAAATGATTTTATTTTTTCTCTGATTTTAGTTGGTTTCTTATTGGGTTTTAAGGTATTTAAATATACACTCGTAGTTTCTTGGTCTTCCTCATTGTCTGTGTAATTCTGGCAGCTGCAATTCAAATCTTCTATAGCCAGTTCACCGTATAGGGATCAGTTGTAGTCTGTAATTTCTTTAGATACTTGTGAAATAAGCTTTGTTTCTATCATATTGGAGCCTGATGATTTAAGGATTAATTTATCTGTTTTATATGAAGCTTATGATGTTGTGAAAATTCAGGGTATCGTGCACCAGATGTCTTTTGATTCTTGGAAGAAACATCAGTGGTTTGTGTGGGGTGCTTTCTGCTTCATGAACCAGGGGAGGATTTGGTGCTTTGAAAAGCTGTTGTTTCGACATTGGACTTGACCATAGTTGAAAGCAGTATTGGGAGAGAGTTATATTGGTTAGGGTGGGTTTGTGCTGAATAATATCTGTTCGTTACCTAACCTTGATCACCGTGTTCTTTGTTTCCTTGTGTAGAGGGTTTGACGTAGATAGAGTAAGGGGGCAGGGTGTGGAAATTATATTATAGGTTAGAGTCACCTTTAGTCATTGAGCAGTGGATTACTCAACTATGGGTCGGATAGCCCTTTCTCCTGGTTTTAGATTTCATCCAACTGACATAGAGCTAGTTATGTACTATCTCAAGCGGAAAGTCATGGGAAAGAAGCTTCATTTTGAAGCCGTTGCAGAGGTCAACATTTATAAATTTTCTCCATGGGATCTACCAGGTATATTTCATCAAAATTTATGAATTTGCTGCTGCTGTTGTAATCATTTTCTGATGATGTTTCACTAGTCAACTTCTAAAAGTATAATCCATTTTGTTTTTGGCACTACGATAGCTATAGAGTTTGGTCTTTATATGTCTCAATGCCTTGTGTACTTGCTTTTATGTTAACAAAATTCTTTTTCCCCTTGCAGATAAATCGTGCTTGAAAAGTAATGATCTAGAGTGGTTCTTCTTTTGCCCAAGAGAGAAGAAGTATGCAAGTGGGGTTAGAGTGAAGCGCAGTACTGAAAATGGATACTGGAAAACCACAGGGAAAGATAGACCTGTGGTTTACAATGATAACATTGTGGGCATGGTGAAAACCTTGATTTTTCATCTAGGTCATGCACCCAATGGGCAAAGAACAGACTGGGTTATACACGAGTATAAAATCTTGGACAAGCAGTTGGCTGAAGCAGGAATTCAGGTATTTTTGTTTCTAGTTTTGAATGCATGTTTTGAAAGAATAAGAAGATAGTACAATTATGATTAGCCTGCCTTTCTTCTGTGAAATTATCTGGATCCTTTATGAGCTTGCTTTGTGTCTGACCATCTCTCTTATATGTATTTTGAGTACAGGTCTCCGTTGTATACTGAATGTGTATTAAAGCAAGAATATGTATTTTTCTCTGTTCTAATATCTCTGAGTAATGTTACAAGAATCTACAATATGTACTTAGTGAAAAGAGTTCATGTAATTTTGCACTTCTGGATGGCTGTCATCATTTTCAAATTAATGCCTATTTAAGATGGAATTATGATGCCATTATTCAGTAATTCATCCATCTATCCTTACCTCACTAGAAAAACACTGTTTTTAAGAGTCACCTTGATTAAATTGGTGTTCACGGTCCCCATGTTTTCCAGGACACTTATGTGCTCTGTAAAATCTTCAAGAAGAATGGTCCAGGTCCAAAACATGGAGCACAATATGGAGCTCCGTTTAATGAAGCAGATTGGGAAGATGATGATGAGGCACAGATATGCTCTGAATCTCTGCCATCTGAGTATCCTACAGATAATGTGAATTTACCTCAATTAAGGAATTGTTCTGTTATAACAAGCACAGCCACTCCTGGAAGCACGTCTGGATTGTCTTCAACTGAAGCAGGTCCAACTTCAGCTGGGCCTTCCTCCAGTTACGGGCTTTTGGATGATTCAGATCATGAGGTTGTTCGTCTGCTAGCTTCGTTTGAAGATCAGAGCACATTGCATTTTGGCGAAAATATAAATCATGAGGTATGGCTTATGTTTTTGTTAAAGGTACTTTAGTGGTTTATTTTGCTCTTTATTCTATTTCTTTATGTTAGCATTCATGTTTTACAAAGTTCTATGCTGTGTGACACAGACACACACCAGACATGGCTGGGGAATTTCTCAGTTTTTCTTGCCTCAGGATCTTTTCTTTTTTTCCTTACTCTCCCCCTGTGCACCATCTTTTTCCCTCCTTGTTTGGGAGCTTCAGGCGGGGCTTGATTTGAGGGGTTTTACTTGGTGTGATCATAAGCTGATGTCATTATAGTTTGTGATCTGCTGGTTTTCTGATGACATAGTTGAACTTGATGGGCTGCTGGTTAGCATGGTTTACTGTTATTTAGTGTTCATTAAAATGTTGAAAGTTCTTTGGGCTAAGTTTGTTCTAGGGAAGCTTTATCTTAAATCAGTAGTTGGTCAAAGTTCAAACTTTAATACCAACTATACATAAAGCTCCAAAGAACAAGATCTAAGATGGGGGAATTGTCGAACTACTTGGACATTGAATTGGAATTGTAGATTGAAAAGAATTTAGGTGATCCATGCCATAGATTTGGGTAGGGACGATCATATTGCTATTGTATTCCCATTATCCTCAGTTTCCTAAGGACCTCTGATTTGAAGATCTAATTTATTTCTAAATCAGATACTATAACATTATGTCCTCCAATTTTTGGAGGACTCGGAGGATGCAGTGTGCATGTTTTAATTTGTGTGCATCAGTGCTTCAATAAGGTAATAGGGTCTCCAACGTTAACACCTTCATTACTAATATGAAGTGGCTTGAGCTCAGGAATTTTTACTGACTTTTACAAATGGATTTCTATTTGAATTTTGTTTATCCTGCATTATTTTAAATCTGTGTTCTAAAAATTTCATTTTACCACAAAAATCAGGATCATAATAATGATGCGGGGAACAATGCGCCCTTACCAGGTCCCAGTGAAAATGATATATACAATGGTCTAGATGACCTGGATAATTGGGTTCAGATAACTGGTGGAGGATTTAATACCATTGGCATACAGCAAGATGGCCATCTTCTCGACCAAATGCTTCCTCAAGAAGGTGTAGAATATTTAGAACTCAATGATCTTATAGCTCCACTGGATTCCTCTGAAGCTAATGCAACTGAAAAAATGTCGGGCAACTTAGTTATACAGCATGGCCCGGGTAACAACAGTCATATCTCCTTTAGAGGCATTTTCCCCTGTACAAGTCAGCATCCTGTGCTGCCTGAAGGATCTAACAGAGATGAGGATTGCTTGGACAAGCTTCAGATGGTAAGGCCTAACAGTAGTATGGTCTAGGGCATGTTTGGCTAAGTGTGGTATATAAGTAAAAGTTACTCCATGCAACTTTGGTCTTGAATTATATTTGGAAAGGGTCCTCTTATTCTTATCTTTTAGTCAAAACAGATGGTTATCTTGTAGCTAATTTTTACTGCAGTGTTAATATTTTACATTGGTTATTCTTCTGGTTCTTATTTCATGATCGTCTCTTGCATTTATACTTTGAGCATGACCAATGCAGGCGAACAACAATGTGGTTAATGTAAACCTGGGAAATAATAATGCGCATGGCTTGGGTTTCACTTCTTTCCAACCAACAGATGGCGGGGATTTCACGCACAACCTGAAAAGAAGAAGATTGGACGGTACTTGAGATATAACCGGTAAAGGAAAACATATTCGTATTAAATTCTGTTCTGATATTTCTGGTTATTGGAACACATTTACATTCTCTCTTTGTTCCTCCAGGTAACTACAGGTCAACTATGAAAAAATTGGAGTCCCAGGAGGAATAAATATGCATTTTGTGAAATTGAGGGTATCCTATCTAGTAGTATAGCACGCCAACATAGCATGGATCTACTGATTTCTGTTTCTTTCCCAAAGTCTGGTACAGTCGTGTAATTTTGGTGATTGTTTCATGCCTATTGATTTAAAAGGAGGAAGAAAAGGATCTGATTTTGGATCTTATTTAAAGGAATGAATTAACAATATCTATGTAGTTGCAGCAAAAGGTTGGATTAACCATTTAGCTGCTTATTTAGAGTTGACTGGTTCTGCAGGTACTTTCTGTATTTCTTCTTTGTCGTTGTTTGTTGTCATATATCTTCATGTCTTTTGTTTTAATATTGATCCCAGGACCAGAGAAGACATGATTTATCTTAAAATTTATCAAGAGTCCATTCTGGCATGTCCAGCATAAAAAACGGGGGAATTTGCTTCTTAAGTTATTGGCTTCTCCATGTCACGAGGGCATGCGCTAAGGGGTGCTTAGTCAATTATTTGAGGGGAGTGCCTTTGGAAAGAGAAGTTGGTGCATACTTACTGTGGCAGTGCCTCTTGCTAGTGCTGAGTTATGTTCGCTGTACTACACTGTAATCTTTTAAGTTGAAAAATAGAATAATGAATCCTTCTTGTGGTGTCGTTCTGGCATAACTCTTCCGATCTACCTTGCAAAAGCTTCTTAGCACTTAAATAAGACACTCGATTACTTGTGCATCTTCAGCACAAAAGGTCATGTTTGTTGTTTGGCTATTCCTTTGTTCTCTTCAAATGTTCAACGTTGAGATTTGTTGGTTCCTTCCAACTACTCTTTGAATCTCACTTCTATTACAAAATCTTGCTATAGCTGTGGTCTTAGCCCGCCAAAGTGCTTTGGGCTGCAGATTTAAATTTTGAAAGAATCTTCTGAGAACAAGACGTTACCATATGATGATACCAACTAAGCAATGAAACGCATATGTTGTAAACTGAAAAATAAAAAACTAAAAAAACGAGTTGAAACACCAATCACATGTATTGTAAGCTTTGCTGGTATACACGTACACAACTATCTGGCACAATGCATAAGCATTCATGGTCAAATATTTTTCTAGAACTAAAATGTGAATAACCACGTATCAACAAATTATATATGAAGATTCTGAAACCCAACCCGATGCATGGATTGGATGTAAAAATACATACGATTTTTGCACACTGCATACTCGAGGTCCTTTTCATGAAACTGCTTGCTGCTTTTACAGCATTCAGTCTTTTCCTGGCATATAATCTTTGTATTAAGTATGTATTTACTTATGCTTCTTTCCACCCGAGATCAGACGTGTGCTCTTCCGATCTCTCTGCTGAAGGCCTGGTTGAAAAGCAGCCTAGTCTGGAATTCTGAGACGAAGGGGAACCAGGCTAGGACCGCCACAGGTGCAAATATTATCAATCCCATGATGTACTCGTACCCTCTTGCTAGAGCTTTAACAGAACCCCACATTCCCAATCCCTTCACCACAGGCCGGCAAGCTTGTGCTATCTGCATACAGAAAATTGCAAGTATTACAGGTCAAAATTTCTTAATCCTTTCCTGAGGAGAATACCATCCACTGAACTATTCTAGTTTGACAAGGCAATTACAACAAAAAGGAGTTGAGTTTTCTCGCTATAACTAGACAGTCCACTATCTCTAACTTCATCTGTTAGTAGATGCACTGTATTTTAAGCTAGTTGGCGATAACAATATATTGATATAACAATTTCAACAGTTGCATCATACTTAAGACAGATACATAAGGAATCGATTTATAAAAGCATAGATTTTCTGCTAAATAAAAATAACAATGATGTGATCTCCAACCTGCAGAAGAGCCCATCCTGTTGGCAAAAAGGCTAATAAGCCGGCAAAAATATCTCCTGCCGTCAGGTTAACGAATGTAAAGAGTACGACAAGGATCACTATGAACCCAATAAATAGGAATAATTTGAGAAGTCTGAACATCAGCTGGAAATCGGCACTGAACTTCTTCCTTCCCATGGACACAATCTACACAAGAAAAACGACTTACTTCTTGACAAGGAAATGAGAAACATGAAGCAATTGGCAGGTTGTCAAGTGTTTTCATTTTTTAAAAGGAAAAGAGATTGAGATGGGGGTTTTAGCACTGACCTTCGAAATCAACATCACTGCAGCAATAACTAACCACGATAGACCATAAACCTGAAGTCACAATAGCATGTTAGACAATAAACAAACCTAAAATGGGTTACAATGTTTCTGAAGCACTAAGATTGCAGTCAGTCACCCACACTATAAAACAAGGCATTGATGCATGTCTAAGATTTAGAACTATTCCAGATCCAAAATTGTGTATTGAAGTATTAAAAAGATGTGCCATTGCTGGTTTGGTTAATTTGAATTTCAGTTGTTAAACCTTACATAATACATGGACACTCAGTTATTGAGAAGCAACACAACCAGCATGATCAAAGAAAACTCCTTATCCTTACCATGAGACTTTTGTCATCATTGGCCACATTCAAATGATAAACGATTCCATATTGGTAAAAGAAGAAGCGGAAAGAGAGCACAATTTCCCAGAACCGCCCTAACAGTCCTGTGTGTTCTAGATGCTCTTGCTCTTCATCCCACCACGACTCCCAACTCTTGTTTGCTGGAACACCAACACCTCCATGGTTACTTATCCACTTAGTCCAATCCTCAAAGTCATCCACTATCTTCTGCCACTCAAATCCAGAAGGATTGAAAAGAAAAGGTGCAAACAACCAGGAACCAACAAGAAACCACATCGAGAGAGTGACCAGGAAAAAGACTGTAGAATCTGGAGCTGCTGCGCCGTAAATTTCATAAGCTATGAGCAAAATAAGTAGCTCCATTGCTTTGGTGAAATGGCTCCTTGAGTACATCCTGTAGTTCTCAGCAAACTTTTCATGTCGCACAACAAAACCTCGTCCAGTGGCTCTGTATTTAGCTCCACCATGTAAAATTGTCCGTCCAAAGTAATGAAGCTTCGTCCCAAGAGAGAAAGTAAAGAAGACAGAAGCTAGCTGAAGCTGCATAATTATCATCTCACTTATTGCAGTTCTAAAGCCCCGCTCTAGTCCAATTTCCATTATCATGGGAAGCGACATCAGAAGACCCAGTTGAACAAGTGACTGTGAAGCCATGACGGCCTTGAGAGCATCGTCTCCCTTAGATCTTGCATATTTGACAATTGCCAACTCCATTCCACTCAGAGAAAGATAAAGCTTGCCATACAAGTATACGTACACTATGAGGACCACAAGCTGCATGGAAGAAATACCAGGTTCAGCAGAAAATTTTGCAACTGGAGGGCACATAAAGAACTGAAGTCTAATTTGCAGAAAAATGCTGAAGTCTAATTTGTAAAAGAGCACTCTTTATTCTGCTTGGAGCTAGCATCTTCTAAGAAAGGGTATTAAAAAGCTGAGGGAAAAATGCCTAATTCAAAAGATACTAGCAAATTTTCATAATACCAACCTCTTTTTTTTTGCAAAGAAAGGGTATCAAAAGCAATAGAGTTAACAGGAATAAGACTTTTAATTTCAATTTTCATGCTTTAAACTTGGTTCCCTCGCAGAAAGTTGAAGAAAAACTATCTGTTTGCTGTTTCTGGATTTTCTGGCAAAGAATAGGTGCAATCAAGACTTTATTTTCTGTGCTGCTGGCAAACAAAATGGATGAGAAAAATACTTCAAGTAGATATTGACAGGCCGTAAATAATCACCATTAAATTGTATGACGTTAAATTAAGTCGTGTGTTTCTATTTCCTAATTGTTTTGTACTACTAAATTGATTTGCAGATTAAGAAAAACAAAAATTACCACTGAGCTGATATAAAAACCAGTTGTTGTATAGTAACATGACAACATGCGGAAGAAGTCAAAACGATGGCCCAATCTGTAGATGTCACGGCTGAGAGTTTGCTCCCCATTACCACATGCAACTTTGGCTTCAAAAAGTGAGATCTGATTGAGGCCAACATCTCGTCCTTTTCCAACTTGGATATATTCATGGTGAGTAACATTTCCACGCCTCAGAGTTGAATTGAAACCTTCAGAAAATAAAGCATATTAAAGAAAGTGAGTAGGACTGCAAGTAAAACAGCAAAATGTGTGGTTGAACATCTCACCAGCGAATATATCCTCGCTAAGATTAATGCCCTTAGAAGCTTTGCTTATGCCACCACGGGTAATGTGAAAAATTCTATCAAATACATCTGGATGTCCATAGTGGAACCGCACCCTAAACAAAACCAATTAGAGAGACAGATTCATGGAAGGTAGTAAGAGGACCAATTCCAGGTGGATCATGTAAACAGAAAAATACTCTCATCAGATCAGGAGAGTATCAAAACAAACGAAAGACGCGTGCTCGTTTAACCTTTACTCAATATGTCCATCCTACTTTCATGAAAAATTATGGGGCATGTCGGTGCTTAACAAATCTGCAGGAACTGATATTTAGCCTTGTTAGAAGATTTACCAAATGTAGCACCTTAAGAGTTGTCTGAAGCGCGCTCTTAAAGGGGATGAGATTTAGCTTGCACGTATATGCACAAGAACATATAGTCCCATTTTTTACTTTAAGAGAAGTTGGAAATATTAAGGATGTATCATTACGTATCTTAGGGGGTGCATGGTGAAGGTATTTTGAATTTTGGTCTTCCAGAACACGTGATTAAGCAGGAAAAAGTTGAGATTTACATGCAATATTACTGTTTTTTTGGAGAATTTTGGAGAATGTTCGATGGAAAATGAGTTCGAATTCAGGTGAAGATACAAAAGCAGAAACAAATTGGGGCTTAATTCATCAAACGTAATATCGTGCTTTTGGAAGCAGATAATTGTCTTGACATATCTGAACTACTACCATCTAATTGATAAAGAACTCAACAGAAAAGGACACTGCTATTTGTTTGAAAATTATGTCAATTCATAAAAGAAAAATGAAATAGAGAGAGGAAAAACGTACTTAAGAGGTCTTGCAAGAACTCTTTGACCAAGGGTGACAAAGCTTGTTTCTTGATTTGACATAAACCAAGCCAGTGATGACACACTATAGTTAAGATGTGAAATCACATCAGATATTAGCTAAAATTGAACGTGACAATTGAAACAACAGCTAAAGAAAGCACCAAACCTTCCCGTAAAAATATGTTCACGAACACCAAGAATAGTAGGAGGCCGCACCCCATGATCCT
>CAVNYN010269030.1:0-33907 GCA_963692815.1 Nyctanthes arbor-tristis
TTGACACATCATATGGTAGGAGCTAGATTAGGGTTGTCAAAAAGGCTCAAACTCGTCGAGTCGTGTTTGTGTTCAGGTTTGGGATCAAATTTTGCGAGCCGAGCTTGAGCCAGTTAGCGAGCAGCTTTTTCGTGCTCAGCTCACCAATTTGAATGGTGTTGGAGCTTGGACTCGCACTTTCAACGAGCCCGAGCTAAACAAAGCTTTGCACGCCAAGCCATTTTGACAACCCTAAGTTGGAGCATTGCTTAAATATATGGCTCAACTTGATTCGCAATCCAAGACACAATGAATTGAACTCAAATGACTCAATTGTTAACTACTTTTTGCCATGGAATACACCTGTAAATATTTCTTTTTGAAAATTTTCAAGCACCATTTGGTACAGTAGTATGATATTGACCAATAAAATATTAACATTATGTCTTCTATTTCCACATGTCCCTTCCTCATTCCGTCAGCTCATATCTTGATAGCATAGTAGTACCACTAAATATATTATTTTCTTTTTCATGGAAAATCAAAAGAACTTGCTATTTTTGGGTCATTATCGAATCCTTTAGTTGCCATTTCACTTTCAATCCATCAATAAAATTATGGGTGAACTGCAACAAAGGTCCTCAACTTTTGCATTCATTTGCCTTTTTCTTGCCTAATCCAATGATTGACATTTGATATCTTACTTAAAAAATAATTATGTCATTATCCATCCAATTCTTGGAAAAGCCAAAGGCCCCAAATTGTTGGATCTTTGTTTATCTTAATTACTTTAAGTTCAATATCACCAGTGTTCTAAAAGGCACACTTACACTTGCCAATCCACAAGGTGATCTCACGTTTTTAGAACATCGACCATAACAAATTAATTACATTTTATTAAAATTAAAGTAAAATGAAGATACAAATACAATCCCATATGCTAGAATCCATCGTCATGTCAAATAATGTGTACAATTATCACATTCTCATTATCTTCATAGCTTTCTGTCATGGCATCAAAATTATAGTAAAGTTGGTTCTTCTCCAATTCCAAGCAAACCAATAGCTGCCTAAACATTATCAAAATTTTCTTGCCACCTTAAATTGCTCCCTTTCACCTTACACCGCATTCATCTCAAGTGTATCTGTCTGTGTCTTTATCCGTGAGAAAGAGACTTTTTTCTCCTTTTTAAATGCTTTACAAGAAAAACTAGCATTCCCTCTATAAATAAAGCCCCCTTCCTTGAATTTTCCATCAGGGGGTTTATTCATTCTTCTTTAACCTTCAAGAAGGCCACTATTTGAAGAAGAAAGAACAAGAACAATTCTGCAAAGAAAATGGCAAATATTTTCTTGACATCGTCTCTGGCGTGTATCTTGCTCCACTTATTATACTCTAGTTTTTTCGCAGAGTCTAGCTCTGGCTCCTGCACCACCCGTTACTCCAGTTTTTTTGCAGAGTCTAGCACTGGCTCCTGCACCAGCCGGTCATACCAACGTCGTCAAAATCCTTCAAAAGGCCGGCTTATACACGACATTCATCCGACTTCTGAAATCCACACAAATGGCTGATCAACTCAATAAAGAGCTCAGAAACTCATATCAAGGTCTAACACTATTCGTACCGACTGATAATGCGTTCAATAACCTCAAGACGGGCATGTTGAACCCTCTTACTGATCAACAGAAGTTCCAGCTTATCTGATTCCACGTCCTGCCATCGTTTTACCCTGCCGCTCAATTCCAGACCGCTACTAACCCCTTAACAACACAAGCACAATTTCCACTCAATGTCACTACAACAGGGAACTCAGTGAACATTACTACAGATATGGTTAATACATCAATAGCCAACACAATTTACACAGATAGCCAGTTAGCAATATATCGGGTTGATAAAGTTCTCTTATCTCATAGTCTTTTCGTGCCTCCACCTCGGGCTCCTGCACCATTAAAGCCCAAAAAAAGCCCATCTCCAAGTTCTAATGATATTACTCCTGTCCTTATTTCTAATGGAACCCGTGAATCCAAAGTTGCATTGCGTGCAATGTCCAGCGTCTTTTTGATTTTGGCAGTATTTTGTTTGTGAATCTGTGAGCTGTTTGTTTTGATGGAGTTCTTAATTTGTAAAACATTTCATACGTCTTTCAGTGTGTGAGTAGTTTGTGTTAGTTGAGTTCTTTGTATCCCTCATATGCAACTACTATTTTATGGAATTTCGCATTTGTTTCTGTTTTATTGTCGGCATTCTTAATTTCTTATCTGGTTGCCAATGAAAAGCAAGCTTTTAATAAGCGCATCTGGAAAAAAATTCTGGTATTCCGCTGGTACTGGCCAATGGAAAACCTACAAGTGTGTTCCAAGTCCCCATTTTAACAATAATTTGGGCCCTTGAATCCACATATCGGTTCTTGATTTAGCCATGGTGAATTTAGCATGTTTTATAAGAGAATTTGTAAAGACTTTCTTACAAATAGCAAGACTCATTCCTTGAGTATGAGAAATTTGTTTGTTTGATTCCCAACATTGAAGCGGTTTTGGAAACTCCCAAAATCTTGTAACAATCATTCCTTTGGCTCAATTTTAGAGACCTCTCACCCCTTGTTAGTGATTCTTGAATATTCATATCCTGTGGAGGGTAACAACTTTAAAAATAGTACTTGGAGTAAAACCAGAACTAAATGATTTAACACTTCTACTTCACAATCCCTGATGGCAAAACGTTCATGATAATCCGAAATCTTATAATCATGTATAATCCTGGTGAACTATGGTATTTCGACATTGCCTGCATTTAATTTCAATTTCAAGATTCAAAAGTTTACATACTTCTAGATTGCAATGTACATGACCTGACCACTTTCAATGAACAGTGAACCACAATCATTTAATGAAATATTTAGTGTCATATATTTTTTCCTTGCACAACTTACAAGGATAATTATATATATATATATTGTCCTCTTGATCAATGAAATATTTATTCAAGTCCAGAATTATTTAACAATTATATATATCCTTACTAAAGCTGGTATTCGAAGTAGAATGGATTCTTTTAAAGTTAAGTTTAGTATAATTTTTAGAAAATTTTAAATAATTTGAATAGTTTTTGTTTTTTCTTTTCTTTTTTCTTTTAAACGCAGTGATGATCATGCTATGTTAAATTATATTTGATAAACAATTAGACAATATAATTTATATAAATTAAAAAAGTTTATGCTTGTAGTATGAAGGTTTTGATCAAGCTCATCACTTGATATACAATGGAAATTCAAACACCTTTAATCTATTAAGAAACTCGTTTTTCACATGAATGGGATGATTATTTCTGTGTGGGAAGCAGGAGACAGCAATGCATGTAATTTTTTAACGTGAACGAGCACAAAGAGTATGGAGGACTTTTTTTGGCTAAAGAATGAGGGATGAGCATCCAATTTGCTAAGAGTGATTCCATCCGGTTAGCTACGGCTTTGCATTCAGATTTTACAATTGATCATTGTGCTCCGCTGTTTTGTATCACTGAAAGGTTGATGATGGGATCTATGTTCCATGTCAAATGAACACGGTTGCCCGTCGTTCACATATACATACTTGGATTGATTGCATGCCCATTTGGCATAGGTCGGTGGTTAACTGAGACATGAATTAAGATTCATATTTAAAAGAAAACTAGTTGTCAATTTATGTACTAATCATGATTTTCATGAATTAATTGGAAGATCCATTAGTTGAGCTCATCTTCCTACCATTTTAATCATATAATAAATAATTAAACACACTTTTCTGCCTAATCAAATCATTAGCATTTGACATCCTACTTAAAAAATATATAAAACATTATCTACTTCTAGGAAAAGCTAGTAGCCGCAAATTGTTGGATCTTTCTTTATCTTAATTACTTTAAGTTTAGCATAATTAATGTCCTAAAAATCGCGCTTAAACTCGAAGCATATACATTACAACTAGTGCCTTATTATGCATTGACTGTGCACTACTACAGCCATGCTAATGGCAGCTCACTTCTGTTTAAACACCATCCATAACATATATGAGAATATCAACTACATTGTATTAAATGAAAGTAAAACGAAGTTGTAATTCCATATCTTACTAGGATATTTCTTTGATCATGTCATATGATTTGTGCTGTTTGTCATGCAATGTATACTTAATTACTTATTTATCTTTCTATTCTGTCATTACACCAATTATATTATAGTCCATTTGGGTTTTCCTCCAATTCCAAGCAAACTAGTAGATTTTCTTGCCACCTTAAATTGCTCCCGTTCACCTTACACCACATTATATTCATTTCCCACTCAAGTGTGTATGTCTGTGTCTCTGTCTGTGAGAATGAGAGGTTTTCTTTTTTATTTTATTTATTATTATATTTTTACAGCAAAAGCTAACTAACATTCTCTCTATAAATATAGCCCTCATCTTTCAATTTCCATCAAGGGGTCAATTCGTTCTTCTTAAACCTTCAAGAAAGAACGGCAACAACTTTGCAAAGAAAATGGCAAAAATTTTCTTAACATCCTCCTTGTTGGTACTCTCATTCTTCGTGTATTGTTCTCTAGTTTCTTCACAGGGTTCAGCCCCGGCTCCTGCAGTACAAGACGCAGCAGGTCCAGCACCATCCAGTCCAACCGACATAATAAAAATCCTTGTAAAGGCTGGCAAATACGAAAATTTCATCCGATTCTTGAAATCCACACATATATCTGATCAAATCAATACACAGCTCAACAAATAAGACCAAAGTCTCACAGTATTTGCGCCAACCGATGATGCATTTGATGACCTCAAGCAGGGTGTGTTGAACTCCTTCAGTGATCAACAGAAGTTCGAGCTTGTCTAATTCCACGTCCTGCCTTCGTTTTACTCTGCCGCTCAATTCCAGACCGCTAGCAATCCGTTAAGAACACAAGCCGGAGGCAGTATTGGCCAGTTTCCACTTAATGTCACCATAATAGGGAGTTCTGAACATAACCACAGATATGGTTAATACAAGAGTGGCCAATACAATATACACAGATGGGCAATTAGCAGTATATCAGGTTGATAAAGTGCTCTTACGTCATAGTCTTTTCGAGCCTCCACATTGGGCTCCTGCACCATTAAAGGCAAAAAAAAAACCCGTCTAATGATATCACTTTTATCCTTACTTCTGATGGAAACCGTGAATCCAGACTTGCATTGCATGCAATTTCCGGTGTATTTCTGATTCTGGGAGCATTTTGTTTATGAATTGTGAGCTTTTTGTGTTGATGGAGTTCTTAATCTGCTTTCTCTGTGTGTGTGAGTAGTTTGTGCCATGGAATTTGGCCTCTGCTTCTATTTTATTATCAGAATTCTTAATTTCTACCTGGTTGCCACTGCAAAGCAAGCTTCTTAGAAGCACATTTGGAAAAAAACTTCTACTACTCCAGGACGACCCGACCAATAGAGAACTGGCATGACATTTATGTTTAAGGGTTTTAATTTAACAATAAATTAGGTCCTTGAATCCACATGTCGATTCTTGATTTAGCCATAGAGAATGGGGTAGATATTCCTAGAGTACAAGGAATTTGTTCATTTGATCTCCCAAATTGAACCGGTTTTTGAAACTCCCAAAATCTTGTAACAATCCTTCCTTGTGTTTGGCTCAATTTTAGAGATCTCTCAGCCCTAATTAGTGCATCTCAAATATTCATATCCTATTGAGGGTAACAACTTTAGATTACTAACAGCTATACAGAGTACTTTGAGCAAAAACAGAATAAATGAATCATATATTGACCACAAAATCATAATGATTTAACAATTATAATACTATAATGATCATAATGGCAAAACATTCATGACAAATTGATAACCCAAAATCCTATACTCATCCTGGTGAACTGTGGCATTCGTATTGGTTAAAAGGCATCATGGACAAAGGCAACAATGGAATAGAGTTGAGCTATATCTATATATCTATAATGTATCACAATCGTTCATCGAAATCAGACGACCTTTATATGAAATTGACTACTTTTTTTTCCCTTTTCCTTTTTTTTTTTTAGGAAAGTTAAATTTATTGAGTAATGAAAGAGATAGTACAACTATCCTAAGAGTCATTTCAAGATACGAAAGCCATGAAGAATCAAGATAATAGTAGGCAGGCTTTAGTCCTGATCTCCCGCCATACGTTTGGTGGAATTATCCCGCCAAATACATACATGGCTACATATAACTAATTCAAACACTCCATATACGACTAAAATTCAAGCACTTTTTAATCTATTAAGGAACTAATTTTTCATAAATAATTTCTTATATAGGCATGTTGAGATAACATTGAAAGAATTTTGATTTGGAGACACGATGTGTATATAACAGATTCTACGTCACTAATTTTATAAACTCACATATAAGACCGTGTAAGCTAGTGGCTTGAAATGTGTTATATACACCAAGTGTCTCTTCAGGGACACTCGGTATCTCTAGATCAATACTCACATTATAAAGATATTTTTTTATGGCACACAATAAGATGCATGGACAATGTAATAGCGCGTACTAACCATGACTAATAATAGTGTGAACAAAGGGTTAAGATATATGATCTTACTAGAATGTTTGAAATAATTAGGGGACTTGTGTAGGAAAATAATGAAACTTTTATTTTAATCCCATTGGACGTTCATTCCTCTAGTTCATTGAAGGAAAACCCGAGCCTATTTCTGATCCAAATCGGAGTCGATAAAAATGGCGGTCGAGACAGCAACACAGCCGAGGCGGTGGGCGGATGAGGAAGATGATGGAGAAGACTTGGATTACCTGCTTCCACCGAAGCAGGTTATTGGTCCTAAAGAGAACGGAATAAAGAAAGTCATCGAGTACAAGTTCAACGATGAGGGCAACAAGGTCAAGATTACTACCACCACCCGTATACGCAAGCTCGCTAACGCGCGCCTTAGCAAGCGTGCCGTCGAACGCCGCTCCTGGCCCAAGTTCGGTGATGCTGTGCACGAAGACGTTGGCAGCCGCCTTACCATGGTTTCCACCGAAGAGATCCTCCTTGAGCGTCCCCGTGCTCCTGGTATTTCTTTTCTTTTCTTTTTTTTTAATTTATTTTTGGTCTTTGCCTTATATGTATCTGTGTATGCTTAGTGTAAAGAAATATGTTAAGGCTGCAGTGAATATACCTGAATCTGTAATTTATCCTTATAGAAATCAGCCACTAAATCTGAAGCGAGCACTCCGATTCTGATATCACAATTTAGTTTGTCTGTCTTTTATGTCTAAGTGTGGGTAAATTCATTTGTTTCCTCTTTTCATCTCTAATTAATATCCCCACAGACAGTTCTGCCTTGGGATAAACATAGTTTCATTTTTCTCTCAGCCTTTGTGCCTTCTGAACATAGAATGAGAAGATAGATATGATTGCAGCTATTAATTTTAATACATTTCCCCCCCCCCTTCAGAATATTTTTTATTAAGAACCTTATTTGCTGAAGGCAGCTCTACTGTAATAAAGTTTTGTTCTTTTTGAAATAAAATTCAGAATCTTTTGGTATCTTTGCTGTGTACTGGAGATAATCTGAAATTTGGAGCGGTACCATTGCATATTATTTTTTCTTTTATCCATCCAATACTATGTATATATTTTGTCTGACACGGGTAGATATGAGTTTTAGGACTTAAAGCATTTCTTCTTCTATGTGTGGAAGTATTTCCTTTTTAGTTAAAAAGGATTGATGATTTTTATGCTTGGCTACTTTATTTTTTTTTTCTATGTGTGGAAGTATTTCTTTTTAAGTAAAAATGGATTGATGATTTTTAAGCATAGCTACTTTATTTTTTTCATTTTCATGAAATATTAGACTCAGGTGTTCTCGATTTGCAATATTTTCTAGGGAATATGTCCTATTTTTCAATCCAAATTCTTACTTCTGTGGTGTTAGATTGATATTTTTTTTTAAAATCTAAAATGTTTTACAATTTTTGGTCGCGTTATCTCATTTTCCTAAAAATCAAGGAATACGATTTCTTTTGGATGATGTAAGTTTTTGTTTTCTACATTTTCAGCATTTCAAATGTCAATTCCACTTTTAATCAAACACACGAGGGTTGTTATTTTCTATGATCCTGTCAAAGAAAAGTTATTTTCTTTGAAATTAAACTATAGGAAAGCATTTTCTTTCCTTGCAAATTCAGTTGTGCAAATTCAGTTGTTGGAAATTGCAACGAAAACCACCCCTAATGATTTGTTACAAAATATGCTTGATAGTTTTTGGGTTTTTTCCCCCATTCTGCATTTTTTTCTTTTTCATCTTAGATGAGAACTTACTGATCTTGGAATGGAATTTAGGTACGAAACAAGAAGAGACTAAGGTTGCTGGTGATCCTTTAGCACAAATGGGGAAAGGAGGGGCTGTTCTTATGGTTTGCAGGACCTGTGGTAAGAAGGGTGATCACTGGACATCAAGGTGCCCATACAAGGATCTTGCTCAACTGAGTGATAGCTTCGTTGACGGGCCACCTTCATTAGAAACTGCTGCTGCCACAACAGGGGCTACAAAGAGAGCATATGTTCCTCCAAACATGAGAGGTGGTGGTGCTGAGAGGGTTGGGACTGACATGAGACGTAGGAATGAAGAAAACTCTGTTAGGGTCACCAATCTTTCAGAAGACACACGGGAGCCCGATTTACATGAGCTATTCCGTCCTTTTGGTTCTGTGAGCCGAGTTTATGTTGCTGTTGATCAGAAGACGGGCATGAGCAGAGGCTTTGGTTTTGTCAATTTTGTGAACAGGGAAGATGCTGAAAGAGCTATCAACAAGCTTAATGGGTATGGTTATGACAATCTAATCCTTAGAGTTGAATGGGCGGCTCCTAGGTCAAACTAGTTACTTACAAGAGATGAAAAAAGCTCAGAAGGCTCCATCTTAGATGCAGTAGCGTGTTTTTGGCATCATCTTGTGATATACCTGCTTGAGGACCTGTTGCAACGGTGCTGTTGCTGCACTGAAGTTGATAGTGATGGTTTTTTTTGGCTTTTCCCTCCGTTTAAGCAGTCAAATAAAAGGGTATTTTCTGTCATTGATCTCGCTTTTCATGCACTTGCGATGGAATAGATTAAGGGTTCAGCTACTAGTGAAATTTATTATCGTTTAAGACAATATTTCGTCTGTGTGTATGGGCAGTTTGTGTCCGTCGAGTTCTTTGTACCCCTCGTATGCTGCTGCGATCGTGGAATTTGGCCTCTGCTTCTGTTCTATTGTCAGCATTCTTAATTTCTCATTGGGTTTTCGACGCAAAGATTTGTAAAAAAAAAATTTCTAGTGCTCAAAGTACTGAAAACATGATACTGATGACCAATAGAGAACCGGCATGTGTGTTTGGAGGCTTATTTTAACAATAAATGAAGCTCCTTAGTCTATGTCGGTTCTAGATTATTATAGACCATAGAATAGGGACTCTTGGAGTATTAGAAATTGGCTTTTTGATCTCCGACGTTGAAGTGGTTTTGGAAAGTCCCATAACCTCAGAAGTAAGACCACCATACGAATCCTGAATCGACCCCAGGATTATAGATTCATAAAATTTTTAACACTTCTGATTCTCCTTCCCTATGAGTTATCATGATGGCAAAACACTCATGATAAATTTATGGGAAATTTACAAAATACACCTTATATTTATAGTGAATTTCTGATGTACATATTGCATTTTTGAAAATTACAATTTACACTATACATTTCATTTAGTATTAACAAAGCACACTTTTATTTGAAAAAAAAATACTTAAACTAAATTACCATTAATGGAATAATGCTATGTAGCACCAGTGGTGCTTGGCACAAATCTAGGTGGTCTCCAATGTGTCATTAAATGATAAGTGAAATTAAATAAATAAATAAATAAATTACTTAATTTAACTTAGTATTTCATGCCACCTTGATATAGTGTTAAGCACCAGTGGTGGTAGATAGTATTACTCTATTTATAATTGACGAATTACACCTCATATATTATATTTTGTAACACTTTACATAGTATTTAAAAAATATAAACAAAACTTTTTTTTTGCTAATTTCAGTTTTGTAAAGTGTGGGATGATATGAATCTGTCCTTAAGCTTTGGCAAATAAGTTTACTCAATAAATAAGAAAAATCAAGTTAAATGCTATGCGATATTTAATACTACTTTGCAACTTTATTTTTTTTTCTTTTTGTTTATTGTGTGTGTTTTGTATCTTTATTCATATCTATTTTTAAATAAGAAAATCAAAGATATAAAATCATTTTGTTATAATAAATGCAAATATTTGAAGTAGTAATGATTGTGACGGCGATGACTCTTTGTTTTCAATTTGCTTACAATATTTCAATTATCCTATATAGTTAATTTAAAAAAAAAAAGCGTAGGATAAAAGTGAGAGAATAAAAATTTTGAAAAAACAATTGCTACTTAGTATTGTGAAAAATAATGAAATAGCATGAGTATTATAAAACATAATATATGATATGCAGTTTGTTATCCACAAAATGGTAATTTTGTCAAAATAAGTATTTTCTAATTATTTTTTTGTTTTCAACAAAAGGTGTATTTTGTTAATATTAAATAAAATGTAATATGTGAATTATAATTTCGTAAAGAGTTAATTACATCTAACGTCTCCAACCTTTAAAGTTTATTGAAGTTACGTCCCCGACCTTTAATTTTAATTGTGGGGCCTATAATCTTTCAAAAGTGTTATATCTGATGTCCCTCTAACTATTTCCCTCCATTTCCACTGTTAAAGTATGAGGTATTATCGTAAAATGCTAAAAATTAAATATTTTAATTTTTTTAATAAAAAAGACTGGGGGAGACCCCCCAGTGTGCTGCCATTTCCAGCCAAAAGGGTGGGTCTCCCCCCTCTTTTTTTTAAAAAAAAAATTAAAATATTCAATTTTTGATATTTTACGGTAATACCCTTGAATTTAATGGTGAAAATATATGAAAATCATTAGAGGGACCTCAAGTGTAACACTTTTGAAAGGTTAAAGGCCCCACAATTAAAATTGAAGATTGGGGACGTAATCTTAACAAATTTGAAAAGTTTGGGAAGTTAGGTGTAATTGACCCTTTCATAAAATATGGTATGCAGCTTATAACTACAGTATAAACACAAGGTATATTTTGTAAATTCTCCCTAAATTGATAACCCAAAATCAGATCAACCCCAATGAACTATGACAGTCAGGCAATAACAAAATAGAGTTGCAGCTATATCTATATCTACATCCATAATGAATTACAATCGTTCATTGAAAAAGAGGCGACATTGTATGTGTAATTGACTAATTATAGTTGAATAAACAATGCATTTTCAAGATATGAAAGGCGTGAAGAATCTTGATAATAGTATATGTAGGTTTCTTGCGCATATTTAATTTAGCAATTGATTGTGAAGTTTGATACGAAGATCTTTAAAATCTTCTATCACTACAATTACCATAATTTCTTTTGAGATATATTATTTTCAGATTTTGATTTTAATTAATATATCAAACTATGTTAATCATGACTAGTTGTCGACTGTAAATGACGTTCTTCTTTCTTAATCATTCAAAAATGTATTGAATTGTTGTGTATTCATCCTCATTCCTACTTCTTTCTCCTTCTCTTCCATTGCAATATCTTCCTTGGCCTCTTCCAATTTCTAAATCTTACGGTCGAATATACCGTATAGCAGTATACTAGTTTAGTAGTTTATATATACTAAAATAATAGTGTTAAGTATAACAAAAGGACAAAAAATGATCATGATAGAATTATTGAAATAATTAGGGGACTTGTAGGCAAATAATGAAACTTTCTATTTCATAAATTGTATAATTCCTTCTTTCCTCTGGGTTCGTTGAAGAAAACCCTTGCCTCTTAATCCAAATCGGAGTGAATGAAAATGGCGGTGGAGACAGCAACACAGCCGAGCAAATTGCGGTGGGGGGAGCTGGAGGAAGACGAGGGGGAAGACTTGGACTTCCTGCTGCCACCGAGGCAGGTTATTGGTCCTGACGAGAACGGAATAAAGAAAGTGATGGAGTACAGGTTTAAGGATGAGGGCAACAAGGTCAAGATTACCACCACCACCCATATACGCAAGCTCGCCAACGCCCGTCTTAGCAAGCGTGCCGTGGAGCGCCGCTCCTAGCCCATGGTTTCCACCGAAGAGATCCTTCTTGAGCGTCCCCGTGCTCGTGGTATGGTGAATCTTTGTTTTTGGCTTATATGTATCTGTGAATGCGTAGTGTCAAGAAAAAAATATTAAGGCTTCAGTGAATATACCTGAATCTGTAATTTTTCCTCATACAAATCTGAAGCCAGCGCTCCAATTCTGATATCACAATTTAGTTTGTCTGTCTTTATGTACAAGTGTGGGTGAATTAGTTTGTTTCCTCTCTTCTTTTTTAATATCCCCACAGTTCTGAGTCGGGATAAACATATTTTTATTTCTCTCAGCCTTTATACCTTCTGAATAGAAAATGGGAAACTAGATATGTTTGCAGTTATTGATTTTAATATTTTTTTTTGCCCCTTCAGAATACCCATTAAGAACCTCATTTGCTACAGGCATCTCTAGTGTAATAATGTTTTGTTCTTTGTGAAATAAAATTCAGAATCTTTTGGAATCTTTGCTATGCTATGCACTGGAGATAATCTGAAATACGGGATGGTACACTAGCATATTATTTTTTCTTTTATCCGTCCAAAACTATGTATAGATTTTTCCTGACATGGGTAGATAGACTTCAGTAATTTTGTAAAACATTTTTCTTCTATTTGTGTAAGTATTTCTTTTTGTGGAGGCATAGTACTTTATTTTTCGCTTTCATGTATTTTCAATAGAATATGTCCTTTTCATTTTCACCCAAATTTTTGCTTCTTCGGTTTTAAAAATGATATTTTTTTTCTATCTGAAATGTTTTCCATTTTCCTATAAACCAAGAAAAACATTTTCTCTTGGATGATTTGAAGTTTTTGTTTTTCTAGACATTTTCAGCGTTTCAAATCTCAATTTCATTTTCAATCAAACAAATGAAGGTAGTGGTTTTCTATGAAATTAAATTATGGGTAATCTGATTACCCAGAGAGAGCATTTTCTTTCCTTGCAAGTTCAATACTTTGCAATCAAAAGCACCTCAAATGATTTGTAAGAAAAAATACCTGTGTATGCGTAGTGTCAAGAAAAATATTAAGGCTGCAGCGGATATACCTGAACCTGTGATTTGTCCTTACAGAAGCCAGCCTCTAAATCTGAAGCCAGTAGTCAAATAATATAGTCTGTCTGTCTTTATGTACAACTGTTGGTAAGTTCATTTGCTTCTTGTCCTTTTTCCCCCCTCTAATTTATATCCCCACAGACAGTTCTACTCGGGATAAACATAGCCTTTGTGCCTTCTGAATAAAGAATGAAAAGATAGATATGTTTGCAGCTATTAATTTTAATATATATATATTTTTAACCCCTTCGGAATACCTTATTTGTTCTGTGTGAAATAAAATTCAGTATCTTTCGGAATCTTTGCTATGCACCAAAGATGATCTGAAATATGGGATGGTAATATTGCGTATTATTTTTTCTTTTGTCCTCCAAAACTATGTATAGATTTTTTTTTCTGATATGGTAGATATGAATTTTAGGACTTAATCATTTCTTCTTCTATGTGAGGAAGTGTTTCTTTTTGAGTTCAAAAAGATTGATAATGTTTAAGCATAGGTAATTCGGTGTGTGGAAATTGCTATTAAAAGCACCCCAAATGATTTATTACAGACTATGCTGCAGTTTTAGGGATTTTTTTTTCCCTTTTACATTTTTTCCCCTTTTCCATAAAGTTCATTTCTTTACTTCAATTTGCTGATCTTGGAGTGGATTATAGGTACTAAACAAGAGGAGACTAAGGTTGCTGGTGATCCTTTAGCACAGATGGGGAAAGGAGGAGCTGTTCTTATGGTTTGCAGGACCTGTAGTAAGAAGGGTGATCACTGGCCATCAAGGTGCCCATCCAAGGATCTTGCTCAACTGAGTGATAGGTTCGTTAACGGGCCGCCTTCATCAGAAACTGCTGCTGCCACAACAGGGGCTACAAAGAGAGCACATGTTCCTCCAAACATGAGACGTAGGAACGAAGAAAACTCTGTTAGGGTCACGAACCTCTCAGAAGACACACGGGAGCCTGATTTGCATGAGCTATTCCGTCCTTTTGGTTCTGTGAGCCGAGTTTATGTTGCTGTTGATCAGAAGACTGGCATGAGCAGAGGTTTTGGTTTTGTCAATTTTGTGAACAGGGAAGATGCTGAAAGAGCTATCAACAAGCTTAATGGGTATGGTTATGACAATCTCAATACCTTAGAGTTGAATGGACGGCTCCTAGATCAAACTAGTTTTATCTATTAAGGGATGAAAAAGGCTCAAAAGACTTAATCTTGGGCGCAGAGCATATCTGCTTATGCTTATTTTCTCTTATTTTTCCCGTTTCTTCCCCCCCCCCCCCTCTATGAACTGAAAAGAAAGCAATGCAATGGGTGTGGATAACTGATGGTCTGATAGTCGTCGTCGGCAAGTTACGCAAATATATTCGGCATTATGATTCATCTTGTGATATACCTATTTCGCAATATTTTATTTTTTTATTTTTTTCAATAAAGCTTGCTATGTCACACTGTCTCTAGAATTTTTTTTTTTTTTTTAAATTTAAAGCTTGCTAATCTCACACCTTTTGTTTGTGTATATATATTGAGATTTGCTAAGTGTTTTGATATTTACATTCAAGAGTTAAAACTGTTTTGTTGTTAAATTGTATATTGAGATTCTTCTCATTTGTATCATATAATAGAAACTGCCATTTTGATGTTACTGTGAAATAAGTGCTTTGATATTTATGTTGCAATATGCCCATCTAACCATCTCATCAAAATCTTCAAAAGAGTTTTATACAATTAGCATATGTGATTGTTAAATTACTAGTAACGTTAAGTATTTTTTGGTTTAATCCTTCGATGTCTTTGATATATTGTTTTCTTTAGTAGTAACTTTTAAAGGTACATTAGATTTTTGTGTTCTCAAATCACTATGTTCATCCATATGTGTATGTATTTTTCAAACACGTGTGCATTGTATTTTTGTGTTTACGTATTTTTTGTAGTTTTCTGCTTTTTCATTTTCTTGGCATATGATTTAATGTATAAAATATTATACAATTAGTGGGTATAATAGCGGTAAGTTTTACCCTATAAATCTTTAAGCGGGATGATGATATTGTAAGTGCTTATTTTTTAATGAAGTGGGGTATATATTTAGCTTTTATATTTAGTTTCTAATATGTTGATCTTAAGTCTTTATATGAGATATTATTTTATTTTACTTATATAAATATGGGGCCTCATGTGTGAAAATTACTTCATGCTTATATTAGAAGTTTTAGAAATAAAAAAGCATGCTCAATGAACAATCAGACGGGCTATTTTATAATACAATTTTGAATTTTTAAGGTAAAAATATACATCATCTACTTTAAATTTGGAATTTCGTCTATAGACGGATATTATATGTTATATACTGTACTTTATTTTATTATTAAAACAAATATTATTAATGTTTCATGAATTATGAATTGCACATATTGTATAATAATATCTACGCGGATATGAACTAAAAATGAAACGTAATACGTGCATCGCATGTATATTTACTAGTATATGTAAACGAAGACAAACAAAAAAAAGGAAAAAAATTTTTATTAAGAAAAAAAAGACAGGAAAAATGAAAAAAGAGGGGTGGTTCACATCTCTGATTGCTTAATGTAAATTGTAACTGCTATTATCATCAACAGGATCTGTCCGATGAAAACTTGGAGAAAAAGATTTGTTCAAAAGGCTGTCTCAACATCAGTAGTAAAAACTAGTGGTCTATTTTTTGTACTAAACATGATTTTCATGAGCTAATTGGAAGATCCATTAGTTGAGCTAATCTGCCAACAATTTTATTTCAATCATATAAATAATTGGACATCCGTTTCCTGCCTAATCCAATCATTGACAGTTTGACGTCTTACTTAACAAATAATCACTATAACATTATCCAAATTGTTCCATGTTATTCATCTTACAGTTACTTTACCATAACTAGTGTTCTAAAAAGTGAGCTTAAACTCGAGGCATGTACTGCACACCATGCAATATATTACGCATTGGTTCTACACTACTACCCAACACACAAGGTCACTCACGTTTTTAAAACACTGTCCATAACATATATGATAACGTCAACTACATTGTATTAAATCAAATGAAAGTAAAACGAGGTTATAATCTTGTATTCTAGAATATTTTGTCATGTCAAATACTGGTGTACTGTTTCTCATGCAATGTATATTCATTGTCTGCATAACTTTCTGTGATAGCACCAATGTTATAGCCAAGTTGGGTTTTCCTCCAATTCCAAGCAAACCAGTAGCTGCCTAAACATTATCAAAGTTTTCTTGCCACCTTAAATTGCTCCCTTTCACCTTACTCCACATACATTTCCCACTCAAGTGTGTCTGTCTCCGTCTCTGTCTATGAGAAAGAGAGGATTTCTTTTTATTTTTTAATTCTTTACAGGTAAAACTAACATTCCTTCTATAAATAAAGCCCCCTTCTTTTAATTTTCCATCAAGGGGTTTATTTATTCATTCTTCTTTAACCTTCAAGAAAGGCCATTATTTGAAGAAGAAAGAACAGAAACAAACTCTTCTAAGAAAATGGCAAGGATTTTCTTAACATCCTTCCTTGTGTCGTTCATATTCTTCATGCACTGTACTCAAGTTTTTTCCCAGGGTCCGGCACCAGCTCCCGGACCGTCAGGTCCAGCCAACGCCATCAAGATCTCTTGGAAAGGCCGGTCAATACACAACATTCATCCGACTCCTACAAACCACGCAAGTGGGTAATCGACTCAATGTACAGCTCAAAAGCTCGGACCAAGGTCTCACAATATTTGCGCCAACAGATGATGCATTCAGTAACCTCAAGTCAGGCATGTTAAGATCTCTTAGTGATGAGCAAAAAGTCGAGCTTATCCAATTCCATGTCCTGCCTATGTTTTACTCTGTTTCTCAGTTTGACACTGCTAGCAATCCATTGCAAACACAAGCCGGGGGCTTTGCAGGCCAATTTCCGCTCAATGTCACAACAACAGGGAGTTCAGTGAACATAACCACAGATATGGTTAATACAACGATATCCAATACAATTTACACAGATGGCCAGTTAGCAATATATCGGGTTGATAAAGTGCTCTTACCTCATGGTCTTTTTGTTTCTCCACCACCGCCTCCCCCACCATTGAAGCCCAAAGAACACCCCTCTACAAATTCTACTGTTATTAGTCCAGTCCTTACTTCTGACGGAATCCGTGAATCCAAACTTGCATTGCGCTCAATCTCCAGCGTCCTTGTAATTTTGGGAGCATTCTTTTTGTGAATCTGTGAGCAGTTCCTGTTGATTGACTTCTTAATCTGTACAGCATTTCGTCTGTCTCTGTGTGTGTGATCAATCGAGTTCTTTGTACCTCTGCATGTAATAATATGTGTTTTAAATCATTCTTTTCGTACTCTGTCATCATGTAACGAGTTTTCAGTATAAAGTTTGTATCCCAAAAAATTACATGCAAGAAATTTGTGCACTCTTGTGATGGCTTACCAGTTAAAATCTCCACTTATGACGCTTTCGAACTTCTACAAATCCTTGTTCGCAACTCTTGCACCTGCTGTAAGTATATTGCCTCTCCTTAGCCCTTCATTTGAGAAGGTGATCAATCAAGTTGGCCTTGGAATCGAGAATTAAGGTGCAAAAAAGTCCATCTGATAAGAGCTCTTGAAGGAGAATGTCTACATAGGTGACAGAAAGGAGGTGATAGATGGAGCTCCTCTATGGAGCCCGAAAACTAATAGAAAACAGAGACATGGCTGTTTTTCGTCACTGTTTTCTAGTAGTTCTTGGACTCCATATGTGATCGCATAGAAAGGCTCCAAAAAATATGTGATCCCATATGTTTCTCAATTTTCGTTTAATTCATTTTTTGAAATAACTTTTCTTTCGTTTTCCTCACTCTCTCCACCGGAACGTACAATGCTTGCTTTGTCATCGTATGCCATGGATATCACCCAACGCACAAGGGCAAACTCAAACCCACTATATATGTTTGCAAAATAGACATCGTTCTAAGAAATAATCAAACATTATCTCAGGGAATAATCTACTTGAAGAATGTAGTATGTTTTTGTAGTTACTAATTGATTCCTTAGCACATGATAGGATCAAGTATGGTTGTTGAGAATTCTCTCTCTCTCTCTCTCTCTCTGGAAAAGAGAAGGACCCAAACAAGAAAGTATAGTAAAATATGGCAGAAATATACAAAATTTAAATAGTATTTTAGAACCTCAATATCTGAACAAGGACCCTAGGAACAAAACCACATACGTGAACAAAACCACGTACACAAACCACATTTAGATTTTTCCAAGAAGAAAGAGAAAATACCCAGATCTTACAACAATCCTGAAATTGTAGGGTTATTTAGAAATCTATATATATATAAGAGCAAATTAGCCTGCGATACCTTGTACCTCAATTTTCCCGTCAAAACTATCTTAAGTGAAGACAATTTAGACTTTTTTTTACATATTAGGTAGATTTTATAGTACATTATAGATTAATATTTCTCTATTTTTTCAATTAATTAGGAATTATGATATTTATCTATTCTTTTCTTCAAATATTTTGATTAAATATTTTGTTGGATGTATCTTATCTTTTTAAATATTTTATTAGATTAATTTATATTCAATGTTTTTTGATTTTTTAATTTAAAATTTTTTTAATATGCATATCTTATCTAAGAATTACTTCATAATTTATAATAAACTATTTAATTTGTAGCTGATATTAATTTTTAATTATTGTTTATATATTTTTAAATCGAGTCGTTAATTATTTCATTATTTCCTTTGTATATGATAAATATAGTTTAATTAATGTTTTATAGTTTACAAAATTCACAGTATAGTCACAAAAAAAATAAAATGTTTAATTTCCTGATGTATAAAAATGACAAGAGGTCGGGACGGGATCGGGTATGCTACACCAGTTAATGTACATATCAATTTTTTTCTTTATCCCCACTTAAATCGGAGAGGGGTCAGGGAATGGTTGGTACATATAATTTATATTACTCATTTATTAGACAATTTAAATATATTTATATATTTCTATTTTCATTTTATATTTATTAAATAGTATTCTAAACAATAAAATTACAATTGAAATTACTGAACTCTTTCTTTTTAAGTTTTATCATCTTTTACTTTTCAAACCATTAGAGTTTTTAATAAATATTTTTATTTTTATCCAAAAAAGGTAAACGGGCCCGGTTCGAGTAAAAATTATCATACTCTTCCACCATTCATTGTTAAGTCAGATAGATTTTTTTTAACTTATCTCCGGCCAAATTACGTATTTCATCAGCTACTCCCTATCTTAACAGGATCGGTTACCCATAGGTATCGAGTTTGTTAGGTCTTTTTGCAATTTCTACTAAAGTCACTTAATAGCATTCCATATCGAGTAAGCACATAGTATCTATTAGTTAACAGCAAGATAATCAAAATATTATAGTTCAATATGATTAATCATACATTACTTAATAGTTTGTACTAATGTCAGATATAATTTGATTTAGTATCTTCCCGTGCAGCGCACAGATGATAATCCAGTTAAAAGTAAAAAATAAAAAAAGCGTGAAACTCAATACTTTGCAGAATTTTTTGTTGAACAATCATCAATTCCGCAAACTGAAAAGTGAAAACAAAATACAATATACGGGTATCAACAGAATATAATTGTTCCCCGGGAGTTCAACAAGAAGTCCATAAAAAAATCTCTATGCACATGATACAGAACACGTATGGGGTTGTCATTTTCCTTAACCAGATTACTATCTATAAAATTTCAGTGATGGTCTCTGCAGGGCTATACTTCTTCGAATAAGAGCTCTTCCATAATCAGACAGCAAGTAAAAAATTGCGAAAAAGAATTTATGCATTGCACCTGTCAGGGTTATGTCAAAATTGCTGTTCTAAATAGTCTCCGCAGTCTCTGCGGAAAAGCTGTTGATGTAGCATATCTCCTTTCTTCCCCAAGGTCAGAAATGAAAGCAGGTCAGAAATGAAAGCCACCAAAGCCCCCACCAGGAAATCCTCCCTCAAAGTGAAATGTATACTGTTGGCCCCCTCCACCAAAGGGGTTAAATCCCCCACCACCCAGTCCCGTACCCTCATCAATGTCTTCGCCACTGTCATATTTCATACGTTTCTCCTCATCAGCAAGAATCTACAGGACCCAATTTTTCATTTTATTAATAGACAAGTTGTAGCAAAAAGGAATAGAATATTCTCTCAAAGAGATTAGGGGAAAGAAAAAGGAACAGAATAGGGGAAATCTAAATAACCGAGGATACAATAGAACAGCCCAAAGAATGTTAATCTGCATCTCGGGATATTGTTAAGACTGGATGTTGAACGGTAAAAGAACCAAGTAATTTCAGTATAATCCAAAACACGTATCATGTGCACAGAATTACAGATAGCGAAGCTGAACAAAAAGACAGTTGCATTGGAGTCTTGTATTGTTAAATCCCAATCCTCCTATTTTCATGTAGTTTCAAAGGTCAGACTTCAGAGGATTGTTAATTCTAATCTTCCAAATTTCATATAGTCTCAAAGGTCAGACTCCTGAGGAATCAAGTCATAAATAAAAAATAAAAAAAGGAAAAAAGAAAGGTTTTGAGCCTATTTGGAGATGATTAAAATCGGCTTCTCAACTAAACAGCTAAATCAACTAAACAGCTAAAATGAGGTGACAGGTAGTAATCAAAAATTGGAAGTAGTAGGCCAATAACTCATTCCAATTACCATATTTAGGGCTTGTTCTTGGGACCATTTTTGAAAAGTGATTTTTCCAAAATCAGATTTTTGGGAGAATCTATGGCGGAGAATTAGAGAGATTATAGGGAAATATAAAAAATAATTTTTCATGAAGTAGGTGTTGTTGGTATTGTAGTTTAACTGTTGACCAGCTCTTTGTATAGATTAAGATCTACAAAGAGCAAGCTCTTATTTCAAATTACATAAAGCTCCTCAAAAACTTAAAAAGTTGAATAGTCGAAGTCATGTGGTTTCCCAATTTAACAATGAATTCCCCGAAATGCCGATAAATGTCAGGCAACAATCCCTTTTTATGCATTAAAAAGCAAAGCTTGGGATTCACAATTGGAGGAGAATCACTTTTCCGGTGGAGAAGTGTCGCCCAGTAAGCACTAAACTTTTGGTAAGTTATACGCTAGGCTGTAGTTAATGTTGTGAAAGAGTCAACAATCACAGCATAATACATCATAGTATCATAGCACAATGGGAACAGGTTAAGCAGAAAAAGTAGGGAGAATAATAGAAACAAAAAGGATGGGTTACTAAAGAACCAACCTCATATGCGGCTGCTATTTCCTGGAATTTGACCTCTGCTTCTTCTCTACTGTCAGCATTCTTATCCGGATGCCATTGCAAAGCAAGCTTCTTATAAGCACGTTTAATCTCCGACATTGAGGCAGTTCTGGACACTCCCAAAATCTTGTAATAATCCTTCCTTTGGCTCAATTTTAAAGACCTCTCAGCCCTCATTAGTGCTTCTCGAATATTCATATCCTGTGGAGGGTAACAACTTTAAATTACTAACGGCTATTCAGACCTTGGAGTACAACCGCAGCAAAATCAATCGTATATCAACCACGAAATCATAAAAGAGAAAATTTATATGATACTAACAACAATTCCGTCCTTCGATACAGACATGTTGTCTTTCCTTAATCGATCCATAACTATTTGTTGGTGCATATAATCAGTTAGTACATTATTTATTAAAGATGACAGCTAGCCCACTTTGGGTTTCAATTATGTTTGTCTTATAGACACATATGCCTTCTGACCAAGGGTGTCTGGCACACATAACATTGATACATGGCAGCTGAAACTTTTTGAACTATCTCAACACTCCTCATTCTTCAAAACCTATTCTACTAGATCATGAATTCTTATAATTTGGAGCTTTTCAGGTCTAAATAAGATATGTCCAACAACGTAATATTTCCTTTGGTGTAACCTAAATACCTACCATCTCTACTTGTCAATAAGCATAAACTATCCTTGTTTTCTTTTTCCATTCTCTACAATCAATTTTTCTAGTCTCTACTGCATCACTTCTTGGGAGGGGATTCTTCGTTCTATTGTGTTCATGTTAACATAAATTTGCCTGTTTAAACTTATAGGTGCATTCATGTCTATTTATACATAAAATACTAAGTTCCTCATAGCAGTTCTGCATTTCATCCAACTCACTCCAACGCTAGGCATTTCAAGAATCCTAGTTCTAGGTCCATGCTCTCAAAACTTACACAACCTTCATAATAAGGATTAGAAGAGCTCCACTATAAATAATAAATAAATAAATAAACATAGTGTTTGTTTCAGTTCATGCGGTTTGGGCAAGGGAGGACTTGTGGCAAAGATGTAAATTTGCAAATCATATACAAGCATTCGACTTTGTAGATATAATCCAATATATTTTTCTATTTCTATTTCAGAAGAGAAAATGGTCAAACATTTTTATCCAAATTTTTTTGTGGGACCCACATATACTACCCACTTTCAATCATTTTGCTTCTATTTTGAAATAGAAATAAGTACATGCGCATAAACAAAATCACCTTCAACCTGTAATAAAAATCATCATGATATTCAAAATTTTAAATTATTCTATTGGGTGAAGTTGCAAAGGAGCAGTGTTATTTAATTAGAAACAATCTTCAGAAATAAGTAAATATTATATGGAATCATGCAGGACAAACCTGGGGTGACTTTTCAGCTTCAGAAATAAGTAAATATTATATGGAATCATGCAGGACAAACCTGGGGTGACTTTTCAGCTTCAGAAATAAGTAAATATTATATGGAATCATGCAGGACAAACCTGGGGTGACTTTTCAGCTTCAGAAATAAGTAAATATTATATGGAATCATGCAGGACAAACCTGGGGTGACTTTTCAGCTTCAGAAATAAGTAAATATTATATGGAATCATGCAGGACAAACCTGGGGTGACTTTTCAGCTTCAGAAATAAGTAAATATTATATGGAATCATGCAGGACAAACCTGGGGTGACTTTTCAGCTTCAGAAATAAGTAAATATTATATGGAATCATGCAGGACAAACCTGGGGTGACTTTTCAGCTTCAGAAATAAGTAAATATTATATGGAATCATGCAGGACAAACCTGGGGTGACTTTTCAGCTTCAGAAATAAGTAAATATTATATGGAATCATGCAGGACAAACCTGGGGTGACTTTTCAGCTTCAGAAATAAGTAAATATTATATGGAATCATGCAGGACAAACCTGGGGTGACTTTTCAGCTTCAGAAATAAGTAAATATTATATGGAATCATGCAGGACAAACCTGGGGTGACTTTTCAGCTTCAGAAATAAGTAAATATTATATGGAATCATGCAGGACATACCTGGGGTGACTTTTCAGCTGCTGATTTTAGGTCAGCTACAGCTCCTTCCCAGTCTTCTATCAAAAGTTTGGCTTCACCCATCTGAAACATATATTGAAAAATTAACCAAAATAACTTCAGAAAATAAAATTTAGGCGGATTATTAGCAAGTCAAGTCAGAAAGTATAGTTAGTATAAAAAAGGGGGTCACAGAGTATAGTTTAGGAATTATATTTGCGCAACATCTTAATGCACTTTTTTTTCTATATTCTCAGACAAAGCCATAGATAGTCATAACTAAAGGTAGAAACCTGGACTAGAGCTTCCACAAGCTCTCCATCAATTTCAAGTGCCGCCGAGCAACTTGGTACTGCTTCTTTTCCCCTACCAAGCTTAACCAAGACCTTACATAATCCAAGATGAAGATGTACATTATGTGCAGCATGGTCCGGGTCCAAGGCAAGGGCTGCCTTATATTCCTCTACTGAAAGACGGAGCTTACCCTTGCTTGCATTATCTTCTGCCTGCATAAAATATATTTGAGAAGTGAATAAATTATACATCATTGCACTATATTAGATGAATAAGTAGGTCAGGGACTAAAAATATTACAGATTTAGTCTTTTTGAGCAGATTTTTCAACCCAAAATACGCCCTCTTCAATTCAACATGCTCAGGGTCTAGGCGAAGACCCTTCTGGTAATGCCTGAGAATAAATGTAAAAAAAGTTCAACTCCTAAGTATGTTTGGGAGAAAAAATATATATATACATATATCATTGCTTCTTCCCATTTTATTTCTAATTGCATCTTGTGTCTCTGTGGCATGTGCATGGGTGTGGGCATATGAGAAGTAGGAGATCATGAAGGTGTTTCAGAACTCACTTAATTGCAACATCATGATCTGCTAAATAATAATAAGCGCGACCACGTAGGAGCAAAGCCTCTAAGTTATCCTCGTTTTCTTTGAGAATGTATCCCATTTCCGATATAGCTCTGGAATAATCTTTAGCTGCTAATAAAAGTCTCACTTTAAGGAGTTTTGCCTGCAACAAAGCCACAGATATTGCACTGGTTAAGTTTTATCTATCAGTTGCAGCAAACCCCAGCCAACCTAAACAGTATGGGAAATCATAATTCAAAAATGCTTGCAGATTAAATACAGACCTTGGAACATGCTGGAGAGAAAACAAGTACGACTTTATCAATATACTCCAGTGCTTTCGTGAAGTCTCCTGAATCAAAGAAGCTCTTAGCTGACTCTAGAGCAGTTTGAGCTTGAAGTAATTGCGAAAGCTCCTTCTCTGCTGCTGAACTCTTGGGTTTTATAGCCAGATATTTTTTGTAGCTTTTTTCTGATTCCTGAAATCTAGATTAGTAAAAAGACGGCCTTCAGATATCACAGAGTTTTTCCCCAAAAGAAAAAGAACATTATTGCAAATAATTGAGCATCAGACAGGTTACAAGTTGGAAGTACTATGGATCAATTAAAGATCTTGATGCGATATGAAATTAATTATTGCATGTAATGCAAAATAAAAAAAATGATCAATATATTTTATGGATCGGTGGAAGGTACAATCATTTTGATTTTGGACTAGCAATCCAAATACCGGCAAACTCATTTAGGGCCTATTCAGTATGGTGTTTCTGGAAAGTGACTCATTTGAGATGAGTGTGGTGGAGAAATAGAGATTATAGGAAATGTGAAAAATAATATTTTACAGAAAATGTGGTGGGAAATGAAATTTGACCTATTGACCAACTTTTTAGTAGGATTTAAGAGGCCGTCTGCTATTGGTTTCTGTGAAAATTAATCATCTGAACTGAACAAATGGGGAACATTGTTGTTTCTAAATGCAGAGAAGTTAAATTTGACTTTCCAACGAATATAGGTGTTGAAATTTTCGAATATACCCTTTAAAGAATATGGACCTCTTTTTTTAAGTAATGGCAAAAAGGCACATTACTCTGATGACGAAAAAGTGAAAGAAGTCTGAATTTGTGTGCCCAACAATCACATATATCTTCTCCATTTCTTTGGAAAGTATAGTTAACAATCAAAATTAGATTGAACCCTGGTTAGCAAACCATTTCTATTTCAAAATAGAAACAGAATGATTGAAAATGAGTGATGGGGACTTTTGTAGCATAAATGCACTTCAAGGAGTATGTGGATATAATTGGTTTCCTAACATCCCATAAATTTTCCTACACAGCACACACAGACTAGATAAAATTTTTCCTTCTCATACATCGTCTGAGATCGAGCAAACAACTGGTCAGTATTTAATATTTGCAGGAATTATGAAATTAATTTTTACGAAATCATATGTTTGCAAACCAAACCCCATTTGACATAATTGGGTTACATGACACATCCACAATTTCACATCTCTTAATGATATGATGTGGACAATTAAGGGTGCGTTTGGCAGCCAACTATAATCAAATTTCATTATAATTGGGTTGAGCGCCACATCCCAAATTTGACACCTCTTAATGATGTGAAGTGTGACGCTACCACATCACATCACTAAAAGGTGTCAGGATTTGTCATGTATGCTTTTTATAATGAATTTGATTATAATTATATGCCAAATAGATCCCAAAGATGTTTTCATGGAAAAAATTTTATTCTCTTCAAAACACACTAACAAAAATTACTACATCCAACCTGCAAAGCTGACGTAGAATAGATGCTTGATGCCAATATGCTTCTGAAAGTCCTGGATCAGTCTCTATAGCAGAATTGAGATCATCAAGTGCTTCACTGTATTTCTTCACTTTTATACTTTGTGAAGCTCTCTCCAAAAGTGCAGCAGCATCACTGGGTTGTCCATCTGAATTTCAACTCATAAAGAAACCAATAAATGCAACAATCAACCCTCTAATTTCAAATTATATTAGGGACCATAAACATTCATAGAACTATCCACTACTAAATTTTCAAAAACGTTTTATGTATAACTTTCTGTTCCAACTTTAAGTTTGATAGTTTTCTGAATTATTTCACATGCAATCCTAATAATTCTAGTCTCTGAAGGGAAAGGAATATAGTTTCCTAAATGTGCAAAATCTTGGTCTGAAAAGGAAAGAATTCAGCTATGTCCTTTTACAAAAAGGTTAGACCTTTGAGAAAACTATATAATTTTCCTGAATTATTATTAGCACACCCTCCCCCCCCCCCCAAACCAAAAATAAATAAATAAATAAACGAGCCGCTCTCTCTCCCTACAATAAAAGAAAAGCATGAATAAATGCTCATGATCACATTTTATGTAGGTACTAGCTCGACTTTAAATGCAAACTCCAGAACAATCATTCCCTTTCAGACAATAAGAAAAATTGTCAGCATTGACAGCTTGTCTCAACTAAAAGAAAATTTTCAGCAACCATTATGTTAACAGTCCGAGAACTGGGAGAATCAAGGATCAAGTGAGAATTGCTCTTGAAATTTTAGCTCATATACTTAATTTGCATAATTTGACCGCAAGTTTTCATTGATCATACAGCAACCAAGACCTCATTGTGATTAATGCCATAATTGTGCTCAAGTTAATCACCGACCGTAAGGAAGGTCCACCCCGGCCCCCCTTTCTACAAATATGAAAGGAATAAATGGTTGTTTTGTCCTCCTCCTCCATTCCAATCTTACGGTCGGGATCCACCTCACAGCAGTAGAATAGTATATGTAAGTGCATGAGTATGAAGCAAATGATAGAACCAGCCTACCTCCTCAACCCCCTCCACTCCCCGCCCCCCCCCCCCAAAAAAAAAAAAAAGAAAAAAGAAACCTCCTCCTGCTTCGCCGCCTTAAACATGCCTTTTTCTTCATCAATGGCAGAACTCAAGCATCATTCTGCAAAGCCAACTCCACCTTCAACAGAAACTGCAACTAACCCTCCCCTTCGAGTGTCATCCTTCCCCTCCCTCCGTGCAGAGACTACTACTAGTAAGGATAGTGACCATGCAGTGATGAACAAGATACAAAATGGGATGAGGAAGCATATGGAGACAACTATGTAACCAAATTTCTACAAATTGATATGCTTTTTACCATGTTAATTTCATAAGTTAGCTTGTTTTCTATTTCCCCCTCAATCATGGTCTTCAAACAATTTTCTTCTACTACAAAACGCAGGTTAAATTCAACTAAGAACCCCACATCTAGAATTCAAATATTTTCCAATATCTCATCAAGTCATATGTATACATTCACATTCACATTCACCTTCACACCAGAAATTATACCCTTATACCTACATACATAGAAAAGCAATATGCAATGAAATTAGAGAGAGCGAGAGAGAGCGAGAGAGAGAGAGAGAGAGAGAGATTTAAAATACCTAAAGCAGAAACCAGTGGTTGGAGGAAGAGGATCTGGCAAGAAAACACAAAATTCAAAATAAATATCGAGAACATAGCCCCCCTCAATGCCCCCAAATCCAAACCCCAAAATTTCGCGAAAATCTCCATCTCTAGTTCCCTTTAGCCGCAGCAAAATCTACCTATATCAGATATATGTTAACAGATACATACATTCAAAGTCAAGTTGAAAATACGAAGGACTCGAGAATGGAAAATCAAACGCTTCCGTTCTCTGTGTGTTTTAAACGGAACAGTAAGGTTTCCTGCAAAGATTCAGAGAGTTTCGCTCCACGTTACAACATCCAATAAGCTGTTTCCACGTGTAATCAGATCTGGCGAGCGGCAGTAGCTAATCCAATAAACGTGCCACGTCAAATTTCTAGGTTTCCTCCGGTTCTTTTGTTTTTGCAGCATTTTTCATTTTCTTTTTCTTTTTTTTTTTAAATAATGTAAGAGCATATCTAATATATGGTGATAGTTGTGGCTTACTTTGACAATTGGCAGAAAGAATTCTTATTTGACAAACTAAATGTTTGATATCGTCCAATGTCAAGGACACGTGTTATTCTTCATGACATTGTCAAACATTAATTAATCAAATCACTAGAATTATTTTTGTTTCTCTTTCTAAAATATCTAATAATAATTTAAATATACATTATGGACATTGTTACATCAGAAAGTTCATCGAATGTAACGTGAATATCCTTTGCCACATGTATATAGTAAATATTGCTGTATTGGAGATTCTCTAAGAGCAAGTGTTGAGAAAAAAAGATAGTGTCAATCTCTCGCCAAATATTTGACAATATTATTCCGCCAACTATAAGATCATTGGACAATTCACATGAGTATATCATAGTAACACAATCATATGTGTGAATTCTCCAATGATCTCTCACTATATATATATATAATGAGATTATCTCGCCAAAAGTATAGTAGGAGATCATTTCTAGGAAAAAAGCTAAGGGAAAAAAGTCAAGGGAAAATTTATGGGGGCGAAATCTCATTTTCAAATAGTGTGCAAAAGAAAAATAGGTATAGGTTTTTTTCTGGAATTTTAGTTTTTCTTATTTCATACTTCTTGGGAAATTTTACCTTTTTGATTTTTCCCTACACAATATATATATATATATATAAATCTTATATCTATTTTTTTGTAATTCCTAAATAATAATTTGTCATTGCGTTTTTTTTTATACAATTGGGGGAATTTCAGGGAGGGATATAGACTCGAACCTAGGATCTCGTCTTAATAAGAGATGCTCTTTACCACTTAAATTATTACCCTTGATCTATTTGCCATTGCACTTTTGGTTAATGTGTTCCTTTTTCTCAGTTTTTATATCTTAGGTTTTTTTTTTTTTTATTTAACATTGAACAATGTATTTAATTTTAACATTACATATTGATATGTGAGAAAATTTCATCGGTTTCATCAACGGGAAATAATGAGTATTATTTAAAAAATAAAAATAAAAAATATCAAAATAAAAAGAGAAAATAAATGAATTAACTAACGTAAGTTGTTATTTGGTGCAAGTAATAACTAATCGAATTTACCAATGAATAAAAAATAAACAATTTAAGAAAAAACTCTTTTATGCTACGCCTTTGTTCAATTAATTATTTTAATTAAGTCATTAATTATTCAATTGGCATGGGAGTGTGGTTTTTGAAATGTGGTGTTTGAGTCCGATGCGAGCAACATCATATGCTCTGTTCATGAGCTAGAAGTCTAGAGCCCCGAAGGTACAATGATAAAGTGGTCAAACCCCTTGCTTAAGGGTTTGAGACATGTCAATTTCAAGCCATCTGGGAGGAAAGCAAACATGATTGCAACTTAGATTTTCTCTGAATCTTTTTACATTTTGAAGTATAAGTGGACAAAAATACCCTTATAATTCGAGATGAATTTACCTTAAGAATGCTTTATGCTAATAAAAGATGAAGGTAGGGGCAAATTGGCAAAAATAATGGGCAAGGACCGATTATATAAAAGAGTTTAAAAGTTGGGACCTTTGGGCCAATTACCTTGCAAATGCAAATAGTGTTAGGAGAAATGGGAGTTAACCTAATGGGTTAGTTGGGTAAAAAAGGGGCTAAATTTAAAAATGATTTAGTGCCAAATGTGTGTTATACAACTATATGACGTGGTGATAATGGTTTCACATGTACCGTGTCATTAGACATACCACATGATCATATAATACTATGTATAGTACTATATGATATATATATATATAGTGCTATATGATATCATATATCTAATATTAGATTGGGATTATGGTCAAATTGCATTACTAAGCTCACCGATTGACAGTGTTACCTTCCAGAGATTTAAATCTCAACCAACTCAAATACCTTAACTGAGAGTTTTGCCCTCTAATTTCTTTTCATAAAACGCTTTAATTTCTGTCAATTGATAAACTAACATGGAGCTTTATCATTACTCATACTTCGTTTTACAGCACATTTTTTTAAAAATTGGAAATGCATGGCAGCCAATCAACTCTAGCCATGTGTCCAATAATATAGCCAAACAATAGGTTTTTCCCACTATTGGTATTTGCTCTCGTGCGTTGCATGGCCAAATTTCGCTAATGAAGTACAGTGTAAGAAATATGTACAACAAAGAAAAATAGTAAGGCACAAAGTAGCATTTAAATAACAATTAAGTACCTTTTTTGTAGACTGTTACAAATTTCAGAAGAAGTCCAAATACAAAACGTTCGTCGTTTTATTAGTAGGTTTCCCATCGTTATCGCATATAAAGTATACGTAGATTGACGAGATTAGTAACTCTAGATACTACCACATAGAACTGTCTATGAGTGAATATTGACTTTTGAGGGAATAGTCCGACATGGGAAAAAGATTGACCTTGACTCTTATTGATGTTTATAGCATAGGTCACAACTAATGGAAATTATTTTCTTTGGAACTTAAAAGGTAATCTCACATCTGGTGGAGTCACCGACTTCCTAGTGGTAACAACTTTGTCTTCAGCATTGCTTTTCGGCAAAACTTTAACTTGTATAACATGATCCCAAATTTTGTAATGATTAACCTCGCATCATTACATAGTCTTTTCATTGTAGACTTGTGCAATGCGCAGAAAAAGATTGTTGTAAAAAATAAAATATATCAAAATCGTAGAACGTTACCAAATTCGGAATATGTAATATTAGAAATATAATAAAAGTATTTTTTGAAGTCAAACTAATATATAACTTTTAAAAATCATTTTTTTTAATATGAAATATGTAGTTGAATTGGTTGCCGTACCTTTCTTATCATACATCAGTATCTTCAAACAATAGACAACTAATGAAATTCTTTAAACTGAGACAATTTATCTTAAAATAACTCATTAAGAATTGCAACTATTTGTACACGTATAGTTTATTTAACATAAAATGGTGGTTTTTACCAACACTCATAATTTCTAAATCTCTTACTTAATGAAAATTGTACATTAAATAGATTTTTTGAAATTAAAAACATGAATATTTTTGTATTGTTAAAACAGGAAATCGATCCTTTCAGGGGAACAAAGAATGAGACATTTCTAGTAGGAATGAAACATAAAGTTCTAGCAGTGGTTGCTAATAAGATTTTGGATGCTACCAAGCTTATCCGAAGAGCTTACTCATTATCTTTGGAAAAAAAGAACTTACTAATTTGTTTCAATGGAATTTGTAGTGAAAAAGGCATATGCTTTCCCAACTTTTATCAATAATTTAATGTGTCTTCTTTTAGGTCTTGAAATAATAATTGATAATTTACTATAGAAACAGTTGTATATGGCGAAAAATCTTCTTGCTTATTTGGAAAGCAAGCTCTTGTATCACATGACTGGAGTTAAAAAAAAAAATCTTATTCTTGTTGGGTTTGGCTTTTCTTGGTGGGTTTTGCTTTTCTTGGTGAATGTGGTTTGCAAAAATAATATAACTGATACTGTAAACTCTGAAATGGTATAAGAATATAAATAAATAAGCTATTGAAATGATGAAAGCAGATTATACAAAATAAGGGGAAAAGAACTATTTGGAAATTGATAAGTACAAATAGCTCCAAAATAGTAGAAATTTGCATATTAGGAAATTAACAATAGAAATTTTATAAGAAATTTATATATCTAGAGTTATTTCATTTTTTTTAAGCAAGAGTAATGTCAAAATTTTACCATGTTTCATACATAAAACATAAATTATTATCAAAACATAAATTTTGATGGGTAGAAATTTATGTTTGGAACAATTTACTTTTATATTGCCCAAAACTGATTTCTGATTTATATGTGTGTGATAGAGGATGGTGTGGAGAATAGCATCAATGGTAATACTTACAAACAAATCCTCTTTGGAGCATCTGTTTCCCCAACTTATGTTTGAGACGCTATTTATTTCTTTTTCAATTCCAACCTCCAATATAATTCAACATTAATATCACATACAACATGAATCATTATAATTTCCACATTATCTAATAGATGGAGTTTGTCATTGAGTACATGTTTAATAATCGCTTCTGTATTTTGTCAACTTTTATTGAGCACAATGTGTCTAATAATCTCTTCTCAGTTTAGAGCAAGACTGACAATCTAGAAACAACGACAATAGGAGTAGCGTCCATACTTCCACTTTGAGCTATAAGCACAAAGATTCGAACACTAGTCAACACCAAACTTGAACTAAAACAAGTCCGACTATGAAAGTGTCATCTTCATCTCATTTTTTATTAGCGTGCTTACTTCTCCCCCTCCACAATGGACTGGCTTAGAACCCAATCTGCTAGTCTTGCAACGGTCTTCAGTGTGTTAATTTTCACACAATTATCCCAGCTTGTGAAGGACTCATCCGGAAGAAAATCCTTTTTCGTGCATGTGCAACTTATCAATCATTGCCATTTTTTGCTTTTATATGTCTGCAAATACCGTATTGTTTAGACTGAATCAATTTTTTTCTAAATTTTCCATGACAAGTAAATAAACTAAATCTAATCAATCGTGTGTGTACTGAAAACTACACTTACAGACTCCACATTTTTTGCAAGAAAAATTGGACCACAATGACTATTATTATCAGAATCGTGCTTCCTATAGAAGTTCAAATAAAATCAATTAAAATAGGAGTTATCAACAGCCATATGAAAATGTCATCGGGAATTAGAAGGACAATGTACCTTCACCTAATGAGGACAATGGTGGGAAGGTCGTCGAGTTCCATTTTTTGTAAACCACATTATCTCCCATCTTGAGATAAACAAATAGAAGGAAAATTACCATGAAATGTGAAAAATAAAAAATTACCATTAATGTAAAGCTCATTATATCTCATCTTCTTTGCCTTGTGAACCTTGACCATATGAACAAATCGAAGCTATTGTGTAAATTACATTTTTGTGTAGAATGTAATATGTTTTGACTTTTGAGTGCCATGTAGCAAAATGCAATTACCTAAGAAATTATTTCAAGAGCTTTTCTTGAAATAGTACCCACATTTGTAATTTTGATAACAATAATAATAATAATAATAATAGATGATAATATAGGAGTTTTATATCAGTGGAGAAGTTTCACACCCCACGTTTCAAGGGTAAAGAAAGAGTAGTGGGGAAAACTATTTTCTTGGGAAGTTATTATGCATTTAATATATGTAGCCATGATTTTGTATGTAACGACAAATAATGGAAGGTTTCACCAACTTGTGGCAACTAAAAATAAGCAAATAAAGAGATAAGAAAATAGAAGAGTTAGTTATTTTCTTGCCAATATGCATGAAAATACGGCCTCTCCGCCCGGGCTCGCGCCCAAGGTTTTGCAGCGACCGCCGCGCCCTCCTACTCATCGGGGCCTGGCGCTTGCCCCGACGGCCGGGTATAGGTCGCGCGCTTCAGCGCCATCCATTTTCGGGGCTAGTTGATTCGGCAGGTGAGTTGTTAC